>JAIPRL010000122.1:0-207758 GCA_025469235.1 Pemphigus obesinymphae
AATAAGGAATGAGTATATCAGAGGTAGTACAGGGGTAGCTTCGATAGTAGACAAATTGAGAGAGAATAGATTAATATGGATTGGGCATGTATTAAGGAGGGAAGAGACTGATACAATAAGATTAGTACCTATGTTAAATGCATGTTGTTGGTAAGAGGGTTAGAGGAAGACCGAAAAAGAGATGGGGGGATGTGATGGCGAGTGATATCAGAAGATGGGAGTAAGTGAAGAAGATGCGGGAGATAGAGTTAATTGGAAGTGTAGGACCAGGGTGGCCGACCCCAAATAGTTGGGAGAGAAGGTAAAGGAGAAGAAGAAGAATATATAGTATTAACGTGGTAATATAATTTTATTTCATTCCCACGATCCCTCATCGTCGTATTCATTGTCATTGTCAACCGAAAAATAATACGATTGTCATTACGTGTAGAAGGTACACAGAATAGGTAGTACGTACATATCTACGTCCTACATATTATACCCTGCCAATATGGGGGATAACCGTGTTGAATTTTTTCCCGGAAAATATTATTCGATTTTAAACATACAATATGATAATATTTTGGATGAGGTTTGGTAAATTAATAGTCATGATTTATTCCTAATACAGTATATTGTTATCATAAGATTATTAATTTAAAAAAAACATTGTTCATGGTGAAATTTGTTCCCCAGATAGGATAGTCTAATTTTAAATTGAAAAGCAATGATAAATTTACGCCTCAAAAAACTGCAGGGAATATCGAAAAAATACATTCATGAATAGTAACGACTAAATTAATACATTTCTCACTATTGACTATTATTATACGTTACTGCTCAGAATCTAAAATTCGAAAAGTCGTGTAGGTCATACATACCATTGATTAGTTAGGTATTTAATCAATTTATCAATGGTATATATAGGTAATACCTAACGAATCAATATTTATACTGAATGTGTGTTCAGTTCAACTAATTTTGTAAACGAAAAATTTAATGTCAGCAATTTAAGTAATCGAGTCGATAACGTTATCTCATAAGTTAGTTTTTATTGGTTTGGTATCTTGTGCAACCGTGTATTATAATATAATTGCATATACTCGGTTACACGAACATTTTAACGAACTACAGTTATGAAAACATATTTTAAAAACTGTTATATCTCGTTACAACTTAATAAAAGTGTTGCATTAAGAGTCACACAAATTTTAATCAACCTTTAAATAGTTTAAATAATGTCGATTTAACAGATAACCGCTGGATTTCTTCTGGCCGTTAAAATATAATAATTTAACAAAATTCGATTATGTCAAAAATACTTTTTTTCGACGTATCTATTAAAAATGCATTATACACTATATTTATCGATTAAGAGGATACGAAATAACGATTTTATGTTTGTCTCTATCGCGTACTCGTACTACGTTATATTATATAGATGTAATATCGTCTTCCCGACGTAACGATCGATTTAGTGTGAGATTAGGATTCTGAAAACTGATCTGAATTGACCGTGAAGCCCATGTATACTTCGATCCGAATTTCCGCGAGTTGAGGTGTTCTAAAGGCACTTTGTTAAAAATAGTCGTAGTAAATGTTATATAGTTTAAAACAATGCGTTAACCGAAGTCCAACGGTGTGTTTTTGTCCGCAATCGGACGTAATGTTTATAAAACAGAAAAATGTAAAATACGTAAAAATAAATTACGTTTTGTGTGTGTGAGGGCTGGGGGAAAGGTGGTTAAGGTATACAATTATAAAATAGAAACCCTCAGTTAAATATACGTCTCAACACTCGGTTTTAATACCTACTCGGTATAATATCGCATGATGGCATATACGTGTACAATTTTTTATTATTATCACATATTATCACACGTATACGACGTCCCTTCACGCTGTGTCCGACACGACCCCCGCGAGAGAGCAGCCTCCGGAGAACCGGAAGGGATCCTCCGCGGTGGGGTGCGCGCACGCGAACGCCGAGGGACAGGGCGCGGCTGTACTGTACCGCGACACGCCCACAACGGGGACGGGGGACGGGGAATTATGGTGGCGACGCGCGTCGTCCGGGCGGGGTCGTGCGGAGAGCGATAAACAAACGCGAGCCGCGTACAAAAGGCCGGTCTCGTCCAGCCCGTGGAAAACAAGGGTGTCGTAAACACCTGTTTTCACCTGTTCGCTGTCCCTAATAACACGCTCGCATCCCCCACCCCCATCCCCATCCCCATCCCCATCCCGTCGTACAACGCTATACGGCGAGCTCTTTAAAACGCCTGTTAAGTGCCAATGACGGTCGGGCAGGGTAGCAGCGGTCCGAGATGTGGGGAGGGCGACACTCAAACACCTTTTCGGCGAAACATCGTTACTCGCCGCCGGCACGAGCTCTTTAAGACCGCGTCCGCCAAAGGTTAGGTCAGGTGCACACAGCACGTGCGGCACGCAGCGGTTCGCGAACTTTTTTCTCGCCCGTGCAGAACCGCAGTTAGTTAATAAAATACTGCGTGTCCAGCTATAGCCGACAAGGGAAATATTTGTAAGAACCCGCGAGCCTATATTATGAGAGAACGAAGAAAACGTCGATTTTTTTTTTTTTTATTTTAACTTATAAAATACGTACATAATATCAGTAGGTGTATATTTTTATACGCGATTTTTCACGACCAAAAAAAAAAAAAAAAAAAAAATAACCAAAATATCATATATTTTCCTCCCAGTTCTTATATACGGTTTCGAATATTTATTTTTATTTTTCACGAAATATTTTAAATCCTGCATTTTGAGCAAACCCAACGATCGCATATTTCGATCATTATTCTTAAAACAAGTTGGTTTTAAATAAAAATATTAATTATAAACTATGGGTTAAAAGTCACTTTTTAATTTTGGTAAAAAGAATAACTGAGTTAAGTTGTAAGTTAGTTTACAAATAAATAACTAAGACTGCTGGAGCCAATAATTTCCATTATAGGCAATTTATTATGTAATGGCGTATCTGTGATCTTATATTTAAGTAAATTAATCTTAGCGTATGTTAGCCATAATCACTCTAAATTCTTATAAATTCCAAATACTCCCTGAATTGTTCCTAAATGTTCCCCTAAACTATTATGAAACTACTAAAAGAGATAGATATTTTCCAGTAATTCCAGTTTGGATTTAATGTTGTAAAAAAAAATAATAATAATAATAAAATAAAAAAAATATAGTCATATAGATAAAAAAATATTTTCTAGTTTTTTAAAAATAATTTTCTTTAAAACAAACTTTATTTTAATGCTTACTAAATTAAAAAACAAAAAAAATACTTTTCTCACATAACCCATGGAAAAAAAAGCTTATATATTCATATACATACATTCAAATCAGTAATCGGACATCAGTAAGTACGCAAACTAACTTTCCGCTTATTAGTCCAAAAACACAGAAAATTCGAGGTGTTCCAACAGTCTTAAGTTAAGTTATTAAACATTAGTTAAAATGTAATATTTGTTCAGTTATAAGATGTCTTAAAATTTTTTGTATTATTTAAAATTTTATCATTTTTAACGTAATCTATAAATAGTGAGTCCACTTTTTATTTTTGTGTAATCACGACATTTGTTCAAAAATTATATATGGCTTTCTGGTTACCGTTTGATTAAAAATGATCATAAAATATAAATAATTGTATATTGTACATATAAGATATGAAAACTATGCCTGAACCACAGATATATTATAAACACAAACTAAATAGCCGACTTTGCGTTATTTTTGAAGCCATGCAGCCATATGTTAACAGGGCAATGTTTACAAAATGTAATCTCTGATAACCGTGATTTTTAATTTTGTTTAATGATAATAAATATCGTTTATTCGTTTCACATGACTCTCTGTGTACTATGCGTTACCTTTACGATTTGAAAAAATTAAAAATAAAGCTTAAATCTTGTAAAGAATGAATTAATATATTAGTTTAAATCAAGGCTGGGCAAGTTAACGATATTTTTAAACTCGTTAAGTTAACTTAATTGCAAATAACATAAGCTAAGTTAAGTTAAAAGTTACTCGTATATTTTTTTTATTAACTTTTAAAGTTAAAAGTTAACTTTGAAAAAAAAAAAAGTAACTTAACTTAGTTAAAAGTTAAAATTTCCTAATTAGGAAAAAAAAGTCGATATACCTATTATATCGTAAAAAGGTAAAAAAAAAAAATGATGGTTATTCTTTACGCTCGAAAAAACTACTCCGGGACTCCTTCTGCCTGAAAAAGTGTATGGATGTAAAAATAAAAAATACAACACGTCATTTTAAAAGCCACGCGTAAATAAGAAATCGGAAAATAACTTCCAACTGCCAAGATACCTACATTATTGTTTGATTCGCACTAATGCAGTGTAAAATAAGCAGTATACCTACTACTTCAATATATTTTCTATACTGGATGAACATAAATACCAGCCTCCATGTAGTTAAAAAGACCGGGCTCAGCCCAGTATTCGTGAACGGCCAACGTCGCGGCGTGTGCGTGAGTGGTACCTATATCGATTCTTAACGATTACTCACGTACGTGCTATTCTAGGTACTTGCCTACTAAAATTGCGTATAAGTATCAAAAACTAAAATCCCATTCGAATTCATTTGCATTGTTCTTCGGGCAAAATTTAACTTAATTTAGACACTTTTGTATAAAGTTGAGTACTTGAAGTTAACACGTTAATTTTAATAAAAAAAAAAAAGTAACTTATTAAGTTAAAAGTTAATCTGAAAAAAAAATGAACGCGTTAAGTAACTTAATTAAAATTAACTTAACTTTTTAACTTAATTTTAACTTTTAACTCGTTAATGCCCAGCCTTGGATTAAATTGTTTGTAAGTATACCTACTAATTTACGATGACAGTTACTTGTTCAGTTATATATAGGAGAAAGAAGGATAGCAATATTCACTTTTTTTTCGTAAGTTTATTGACTAATCATGGGTATTTTATTCTATATACATATGTTAGTATATATACATTATACCTGTATATTAGTATATTTGTATATTTGAACATATCCGTTGATTTAAAAACTTCAAATTCACCAATTTTTTAATTAAAAAAATTGTTGTAACCAAAAAACATTTTATTAATGCATAGGTTGTAAATATTCTCAACCAACGTATTCGGCTTATATTTTGACTGAAAGATAATTAGGAGAGGAGCTGTTCTAAAACAATTTGAAATTGTTTTAATTAATGTATTATTTATATTTTATATTCTATTTAATGTATTTTTATGTTATCTTGGTACCTCGGAGTGACTTTCAATAGATCTCTCAACTACAGAAAATAATGTGAAATACAAAGTAAACACTAGGAATAAATTGTTTTGAGAAAACTAGTAAATAAAAAATGGGAAGCAGACTTGGAGATGGAGCTAAGAAATATTCCTAGGGAGGTGTCAAAATGAAAATTCAAATTTCAATTAAATTGAGTTATTTTTATAAACATTTCACAATGAATTAATTATTCCAATAAAAAGAAATATCATAATACCATTCAACAACTTATACGACCAGCAGTGAGAAATGGGAGAAATACAACCTTAGATGGAGTTATTATTTTTACAGATATATAATATTCCATAGACCTGTTTACTGAAATCTATCAAAACTTGCCCAGAAATGTACACTAAGATGAATAAGGAAGAGTCGATTCAGAGAACTTACCCGCCAGGAAGGACCCTTAAGTACATATTTTTGGAAATGCTAAATCGATTAAGGGTATAAGAGTTGCCACTGGTTTAGAACAAGAAAAAACGTAATGTGAAGACACACTAGATCCTTTGCGGCTTGGCTATAATGAAAGGTTACGAGAGGAATAATTCGCCTTTACAGAACTAAATTATGAGGTGTTCAAATTGACCGAATATATATATATATATATATATGTATATATATATATATATATATATACTGGTGAAGGAAGGAAATTTAAAACGGCTGACTGAACACACGAAAAAGAAGACATATTTTATAAATACCTAATTGTTTATATTATTATATAACAAAATATAAAACATTGTGGTCCAAATGTCCTTTGGTAATCTTAATATTTTATACTAAGTAGATTTTGCTAAGCTGCACTCAAATATTGATCAATATCCACATATATAAACGCAGTGGCGTAGCCAGGATTTAAGCAAAGGGGAGGGGGCCAATAAATACCATAATTAAAATAACATTTTTGTTTTTTATTATATTTAAAAAAGTAATATTAGCATTAATAAAATATTTACTAATTACTAGAATACTTAATGCTTATAGGTAACATAATAATTAATAACTAATAAATTATAGTAAATAAATAATATGTAATAAATATAATGTTAATATTTAAATAAAAAACTGAAAAATAAACTTATTAACTAGGCAAAATATATTTTATTTATTGTGCCCAATCTAACATTTGCATCCTTCTGGGAGATCTTTTAGAAAATTCCAACAAAATATCTTTTTATATATTGTTATAGTTTAACTCATCTTTATTTATGTTACCTAACGCCAAGCTTAACTCTTATGCTACTTTAGATTTATACTTATATAGATATTAATTTGATAATTTATACACATTTAATAGTTCAATAAATTAGAACTTGAGTATTAGAATTTGATTTATCGGCTATCTATAACTATGTATACATAGATAATACAATATCTTTTGCTTATCACATATTATCGTGGTTAACCTAATGAAACTTGGTTACTGAATTTAACAAACACAAGTTTTGGTTATTGATAAGATAATAAAAACACAATTAGGTTTATCGTGAAAACATGCGTTAAGTACGTTAATAATAAATTAGCCATAGACCTTATACCATAATTATAAAGCTACTATTGTTAAAATTAGATCGTATAAAATAGCTATAAAAAAAAAGGCCCATGGAAGAGACCATGGCCCCTCTGGCCCCTCCTGGCTACGCCACTGCAGTACGGTAGTAGATAACTGAATTGTGAAGATGGTATTTCAAACATGCACAACATAGTAAAATCAGGTTTTGGTATTTCCAATTTTATTAAATTTATTGGTTAATTTTATGATGACCTAGCTATTATCATAATTTATAAAGAGAAAATAGCATTTAGGATTAAATTAAATTTCAAGAAAAATATAAAAAATAAACGGTTTTACATAATCCTATTTCTCAAACTCTAACATGCGCAGGTTTGCATCTTCACATATTAGGAGAGTCGAAGATGGTTCTTTATAGCTGCGAAAAGTATAGCTACCAAATTATTGGACGGGCTTGGTAATTATGGCTAGCTTACATCACCAGCGAAAAAAATATCGTTACCTACCTCATTTGCTACCTGGGTTTCAAACATGGGGCCTCGGATACCGAAACACGTGTATCGACCATTCGACCACAGTCGACTCCCAAATTCTAAACAAAAATGTTCTTACTGTATAAATAAAATTAAAATTAAAAGTAAATATAAAATGTGTATAATGATAAACTATAGTTGATAAACAACTGTGATAAATCTCAAAATACGGCTAATCGCGTTATATTTTTCCTGCAGAGATCAGTTCGTCACCCGTTCGGCCATCACAAAAGAGATTACAATGATTGAGCTTTATCTTTAATTTTAATTCTACGTTTTTTTTTTTTTTTTTTTGTACGTTTGTTCTGATAAATCGGAAAACATATGATTCTTTTCGGACAAATTGCCGAGTGATGTTCACCTAGATGTCTGCGGTCAACTAGATACACACGTACGTTCAAGGTCACCGAAATGCGATGTTCGTGCCGTCGTCGTAACCACAGAAGACAGAGTAAACCGTGTGGCCTTATTGAAATGGTCTTGGTGTACAGTGTGTACACTGGTGTATACACTATATATTATTATGCACAAAATACGATACATCACACGACGCAAGTACTACCGCCTGACCAGCGTTGTATACTGGGTGTATGGAGACGTGTCGTTCATGAACGAACTAGTTCAATGAACGATCTGATGTTGTGAACGGTTCATTAATCGTTCGCAAATTCAAATGAACTCGTTCAATATTGAACGACATGAACAACGAACGGTTGATGAACGACATGAATATTTGAATATTTCAACGAACTGAACGAACAGTGTTCAAAATAAACAAATTAATGATAGGCTACCTATATATAGATTAAAAATGCCTATAGGTATTATTGTAATGAACGAAATGAACGGTGTTTGTGGAATACAGTATGACATGCAGTCCGTGCATAATGAACTGGTTCGTTTTAATATGAACGGCGAACTAGTTCACCAAAACGAACTAGAATTAGAAACTGCAGGGTTGTATAGTGACGGTGATGAGGAGACACGACCCGAAGAATATGGATAAAACGAAACGAAACGACGAAAACGCGGTGTAGGTGTACGTATTATAATAACCGTGCGCGCACGTCTTAATGGCAGTCGGCCGAGGGTGTAGCCTACATTATACGCGTACGCATGTTGTGTATATGTTTAGAAGGAAAAAACGTGAAAAAAAAATAACGTGTATGCGTGTTGGAGGGAGACGGAGAATGCGAATGGCGTGCGGCACACGGTGTATACAATGTATACAGCCGGCGTGTACCACCATGGTCCCGGAGTAATACGTATATTCCCTCCCATTTTACATATATATATATATATATATATATATATATTTTTTTTTTTCTTTTCCACCGCATCGATTGCACGCAAAATATCACACAGGCGCCCGTTCAAATGTATACACTGAATTCTACGCGCACACGTTATGCACATATCATAATATGTGGTCTAAACGATATACAGATGAGTATAGTAACCGAACACACTGTATATATACATTCCATCTTATAATATTATATTGGATTGGGAATTATACTATTATCAGTGGTGGCCGATTTGGGGAGGGACGCGGGGGGACGGAGCTACTCTTCATTTTTATTCATGTTGAACAGCGTATAGTACCCCTTAATTTATTTATCAAGGAACACAAGGAACGCAATGTTTGTTTAAAATTTTTAAAAATTACAATTCATTTTTGGAAAAATCATGAAATTACGAAAATGAATGTTTTTTGTCCTTATCACGTAATAGGTTTTAAATAAAGAGCATGATATAAAATGCTGAATAGTTGATCTTATTAAATCATGTTGGTATCATATAGGTAATAAATAATCTTCATTATCCGTGAATGGCTGCTAGAGTCTAAAAGGATGGCGAAATCAATGTGACACCGGTAAACTTCATTTCGGTCTACATCTACAACTTCCTCGATTATTCATTTAAAAGGAAAAGTGTTAGATAATTATTTTGAAAGAGGAATACTTAAACTATGCTATATCTTGAAAATGTATAACCTAACAATGACGTAAAAAAATTTTTGGATTTTTCTACTCTATTCATGTCCTATAATAATCTAAAATGTTTTTTAAAATGTTCCCTGATTAAGAAACTTTGGATATAGGGGGTGTGGGGGACCAAGTCCTCCACGGCTTACTTTTTCTCTAATATGTCCCGGAACGCTGATTTTTGAACTAAGCTCAGAGTCCGTCCTTATTTTTTTTTCCAATTCAGCCACTAACTATTACAATAATATTGTTATAACGACGACGACGACGACGACTATCCGTGTTGTAGCGCGCGCAGTCGTCGTTGCAATGCATATTCTTTGCGCGCACATATATAACCTCCTCGGGCGGTGTTGTCGCCCCGGTCAAGATCGTTGCACCCGTCCACGAGACTCCGGTTTATAGCACGTACATACGCATGATTTTATTATCGCGTACATTTTGCACGCTTAAAAGAAGACCGGTTGCGACCGTATCGTCGTCGAAACATCTAGGGTTCAGATTTATACGCGGACAAAAAATAATAGATTTTTGGCCGCGTCCGAATCGCATACGGTGCAAGGGAAAATAAATGCAGATGATAGTGTCCTAATTCGTAATCGTGCGCATCGTATAAAACTGGTCTGTCGAGAATTTGATAAGAATTTGCTCGAAACGCATAAAACGGGTCTACTCGTATCGCACGCGCGGCGTTTAAAATCGGCTTGACCATACAACAGATAAGAAATAAATTGAAAACTGTAAAAGATTCTCTAGATTTCAGTGCGTTAAAGATATATAGTATAAGCAGTGCCGGATCCAGAGGATTTGTCACCCGGGGCAAAAAAAAAATCGTAGCACCCTTTCAAAATTTTAACAAAGAAATAAAATCATTCGTCAATTTTAAAAATTTAATTAATTTAATTTAAAATTAATTTTCATAAATCGATTTAATAATGGTAAATCATAAACAGAAAAACTGCAGCACACTTCCAATAGCGAGACAAAAATCGGAAATATTTTTACATTTTGCTAAGCTGCATTTATTTCTGATATTTGTGTATAATGTATCTATATACTTTGGCTATAGTTAAAAAATCTTGCTGGATACTCCTGATATATATACATACATATATATATATATATATATATAATAACAAGTTAATGACTTAATTGTTAAGGTTTAACCTCGATAAAATATAGAAATCCAATAATATTAATTAGGTATATGAATATATACCCACAGGGCTATAATGGATAAGTATTTGTGTCTCTATTTAAAGACTTTTTACAAAACTCTATATATCTGTTATATAGCATGCAACTAACAAAAACTATATGATGAAAAATTTGGACAAATAAATAGATAAAATTATTTACTCCGTAATATCCCTAATTACCCATCTTCTTTCTATTCCTCAACTCTTGCCCAGTTTGTTTTTCGATCGATATACTGATGGTAAGGAAAACACATTTCATATTTACCTACATGTTTATGCTATATAGCCAATTTAAATAATGAAGTAATATTTATAATTTTACAAAATGAGCATAATATGTTGTGTATAATATTTAATATTATTTAATTGTAACTGTTGTAACAGAAATATATTAATTAACTAATTTTGGAACTACAAAATAAAAATATCTTGAAATTTTATTATTCAAAGACTTTCAATAAAAAAAACAATATCTGAACAAAAAAAATTAATGCTTTAGTACCTATTTCTTTTCATTGGTAAAATTATGTTTTTTGAAAAACTTCTCAAAAGGTGAAACTGTAGTATCCTTATGCACCCCCTAAATGCCGCCTATGGAATATAGTATTACACTATCATATTGCTATTATTAAATATTTGGGGTTACTTGGAGGATGATGCAAGAGGACAAAGGCAATATACCTCTAGCAACTCTAGATATAATTCCTTAAAAGTATTCTGGCCATTTTAAGTATGTAGTAAATAGTGAAAAAGTACCTATTATAATATTAAGAATGAACTATTTTTATTTTATATAATAATAAACATTTGGTTTTTAAGTAATACGTTTTAGTAGTACCTACTTAAGTTATTTATTATTATATTATAATGCGCACGATGTAATAATTAGAATAAAAAAATAGTGGAACAATAACGATCCAATAGGTATCGATTTTTCCCCTCCGGTTTTGTCCTCATGCATACTTTTTACAAAATTATTAATTAAAAATATAATACTACAGATAATGATTTATTTATATATTTAAAATATTCTCTACAAATTTTTTATTCAAATAAGATCATTAGAATAATCCTAACGTGAAATTATTATAGTTTAAATCAATTTTTAATAATTATAAATATAGTTATAGTTAGCTTTCAAATTTTCGACGATGAATAAAACCTGAAAAAGAACCGCCACCGACGATTTTATTAATGATAAAACGATTTTTCATGATAAGGAATAATATGAGCTACTAACCAAAATTTTTCACCGACTAAATAACGTGTTACTTCAAAAATCGGTTTTTCCTCATTACCGGTCTTGCCCCATGTTCCCCAACCTTATTTTATAAAATTAAATAAAATCGATTTTACAGATCACCTATACGTAACCTTTAACTACACTTAAACATTCATGAATCAAACTATAGGTATTTATTTTTATTTTTATAAGAGTATTATTTAATTTTAAATATATTATATTTAAAACATGCTACAGACATGTATTTTCAACAAAACTCACAACAACCGAAATTTTTCAATTTCACTCTTCATTACAATCTTCTAAAATTTAAATATTTATTTTTAATTCAAATTTTTAGTTTAATATTTTAAATCTTAACGACCAAAGCGTTCTTAAAGCCTATAGGAATTTTTGCATTTAAAATTTTTTATATATAATATTATGTCATTTACACTGGTTATGTCTGAAAAAGTGTATACATACAAAAAAAATAATGAAAACCCCAAAAAAACACAATATTATAAAACCAACATATTGAGAATCTAAAATATATTTATATACCTAATAAGTAGATAATATTATAAAACATATTTATCATTTTCAGCTGTATTTTTTTTTTCTGTGCAGTTATTTGTTCGGTTTATAGATATTCTTGAGTGTACCATCTCCGGTCACATTTTCATTTTTGAACGAGAAATTTTCATCGTGTAGATATATAACGGTTCGAACATGCGCAATATTGTGCAGTTGAGACGAATTATTGCAGAAACATAAACGCGTCGTTTTCGTGACTTCCGTGCACATTAATCGATTTTCGCAAAACACGCGCATAACTCTTTTCGTAAACGCGTTTCGTCTTCTCCGCCTATATATGAAACGCTATATAACTATAATATTACGGACATTTCGTTTCATTCACTCGGCGTTTTCAGGACAATGAGCTCCTCAGATGGCCCTATAGCGAATGCACGAAATGCATATTCGTTTATAAAAATCCATGAAATTCATGACGTATAAATCCTCGAAAACTAGTTTAATATAATATTGACGTAACACATATATTATATTCAATCGTCCACATTTCAAGGCTTCCAATCGTTTCTATACTATTTTAATACCAAAATTTTTCAGGTCCATAACACTTATTAGTATCCAACAATGTCCCTTTCATGTACTGTAACACACTATTACAGGACTATAGCGATTACAGGTATACGATTCAATCGTGCAATTAGTATATACTATGTATAAACATTTAGCTGCGTTTATCAAAACGATCAGGACTCAACAACAAGCATATTTATGTAAGTACATATAACCTTGTTTTTTTATATTCGGACCTAACTAGCCGATTGCATTTTGGAAGGATTTTTTTTACTTATATCGTAGATTCTGTCTGTTTTGTATACTATACGAGTTTTATTTCTGTATCATGCTGAGGTGAAGATTGTCGTCTTACATTCGGTGATTCTCGACTTAGGGGATGTACGGGTGGCCGACAATCCTCGAGGGTGAACCGGACAGATAGCGCACCGCCTACGCGTCCACGTTTCGTCCTTCCGCCAATAGATGTCCCCTCAGCACGAACATTTGGGAAAAAACGAAATTCGATGCGACAAAGTATGATATAAGTAGCAACGTACAATTAATATCGTAAAATCAGACCCACGACTATATATGATTTTATTATAAGCACGAACACGCCATTATTGAATGGATGTACACAATATACTGCAGTGTGCAGCTGGTGATGAAACGATACCTATCATATATAATTTTTTTTTCTTTGTGCGATGTGTGTAATTTTTAATTTAACGATTGAAAATTTCATCGCGCGCGATCGCCATTGACAAAAATAAAATATAGTTTTTCTAGACGAAAATCGTATAACACCCGTTTGTGTTTTAGATACGCCGTGTGACATATGTATAGAGACAATTTACATAATATAACACACGAACAGACGGGGAAAATCCGTGTGTATATATTGTGTCAGTCAATGTGTGTGTGTGTGTGTGTGTGTGTGTGTGTATGGGAGTGTAGGTATGTGTATATTTGTGTATATTTACGTATGTATGTGTGTGTATATTTGAGTGTGTGTACGACAACCGGCAGTGGTTGACAACGACCAATAACAACGATATTTGCCTTTTACTGTATTGAGTAGCTTGTTGGCAGCCGTTCTTATTGGCCATTCCGGGCAACATTTATGGACAGTTTATTACACGAAATTATTATCATTATAACTATATTATGTATGTATACAAACTCTGTAAAATACACACACACACACACACATATATGTGTGTGTGTTGTATTTACGAGTGGGTAGGGGATATAAGTGCGTTTCGAAAAAAAAGACTACTATTTTTATTTTATTTTTTATTTTTATTATCATGATTATCATTATTTTTATGATTCAATAAATATTCGGATACGGTCTATAAAGCGGCTTGCGCGTGCGCATTGTATACATTACGCACATTCATGCGTTCGTTTAGGCTCGTTCGTTTTTTACGATCGCCTCGTTATCGATTTTATTATATATATATAAGTAAATATATATATTTTTAATAGTACTTTAGATACGAGTACTATATAACGTAACGGGCGATATCATTCATCATTCACCTTTATAATATTTTATAGTTTTTTTTTTTTTTTTTTTTTTTTTCTTACAAGGTTTTATACTTATATGTTATTATATACAGGACAATATTATATACTGGCACTGACCTACCACTACGATTTGTATTTTTTTACGACAACAACACGTGTAGTATATTTAATGTGCATACGGGCGCGTGCGGGTTCGATAGTATGTGATCTATGGATAATATATTATAAAAATCACGAGTGCCAAAAAAAAAAAAACGGTCGCTATATCGCGTACCCGATAAAAATCGATTGGTGTAACGAATAACAATAATATATATAGGAGTGAACCAATACGTTATACACACATGGGTGAAATTACTGCAACCTAGACCAAGTAGTAGGCCATGACCCCGAAAACTAATCTGTAGTACCTATATATAATATATGCCTACTTTTACAATTGTAGAAAAATATATTGTAGCCTGCAGGCTATGTACTATTATAACAATAATTGATAAATTGTTATCTTTTCAATAACAAAAAAAAAAAACGAAAACAAAAATTTTAAATTTTCAAAATGTGCCCAAACAATCGAATACTGATAATGATAATAACAATAATAATGATATACCTATGGCTAAATATGTAGCCATATAGATCTAGTCCTAGGTAATTAGCCATGGATATACCTATATAATGGACAATGGTCTTTTGGGTACTACGATATTTATACTGTACCACTTTCCATCTTTATACATATACTCGGGTCTATTCGCATCTTGTCCTCTAAATTTTTTCGGATTTTTTGTGGCAAAGTTATACCAATGCATTGATTATAAACTAACTTACGTACCTACTAAATTACCAAATGTCTTCGCCTGATAACATTTAATGGTCGAAGTAGTTCTCTTCGATAACTTGAACACAGATTACAGAACTAAGTATTTGCTAGACAGAAGCTGATTTAAAACATGTCTTGAAAAATTCAGATATCAGCTTTTGTATCTTATCCACTATAGTATATATAGTATATCCACTAGGTATATATATATCGGACTGCGGTACATATCCAATTCCGTGCTAACCGCAATTAGCATTCTAAGGCATACAATTTTTGACACCCCTTATACTATTAGCGCAAATAGATAGGCGGAGGGGCTTACCCCCTAAAAAAATTCTATTCCCAAACATTTATAATATATATGATGAATACAACGCTTGGGAAAAAATGTATATACATATTGAAATTTATTTAAAAACATTTTGCCTCCAAAATTTAAAAACGAACACTATTGTAGATACATATTGTAAAATGTATCTGAGATAAATAGCCTCGAACTCGTAGTTTATTTTAGGATTTGTCATCAAATGTTCTTTTAGCAGCAGCTATTAAAAATATGAAATAAGAATTTTAAATGGATTTATAGAAGTGTATACCATATATGGTTTTTTTTTATCGAATGTTTTCTTCGATAATACAATAAGGAATATTGTGAAATCATCTCTAAGTACTGACTAAATTAAATTTGTTATAAAATATTCCTTTATCTAACAACTATTGAAGAAAACAAAAAGATCTTGAAATTTTTACCCATAAAATGTAAAAACACTAAAAATTATATCAGTGTAAAACCGCATTATTTTGTTAATTTAAGATCTATAAAACATTAATACATGTAAATTAGTTGCAAGAAAAATACTTAGTAAGTATTTTAGAACCACTTTTCCCCTTGAAGTTTCGAGATGTTTTAAATAGTAAGTATTTTCAGAACTAATCAGCATTTTAGATAATTGTAAAGAAAAACTACCACAAATGACAGAAAATTATTTTAAATCGAAAATTAATAATATCAGAGATTTGAAATGTATACCAAATATTCATTATAGGTGCTCGTATTTATGTAACTTTTATTGTATTTTTAGTATTTTTTCTCTTATTTGTTATTGTTTTGTGTATTTTGATTTAAATTGTTTTTATATACTGTGTAATGTGCACTACTTTTTTATTTCAGGTTAAAACCTATTTTACATTTTTATTAAATAGGTATATTATTTAAATTGTTATTCTCAATATTAAAAAAGAACATTTTAGTGCTTTGTGAAATGATGCGCGCTTGTGTCTTACAAATGGTAGAAAGTGAATAGGTAATATAGATGCCTAGATAGGAAAAATATTAATATGGAATGATTCGTGTTTGGCACGATTTTCAGTATTTTGTATTCTTTTTATCCATGATACTTGTTAAGTATATCTATGATATGGAAATAAGATGTACAAATAAGCAACAACTACACAATACCAATACTAACTTTAAGACATAAAATATATATAACTCGTATATTGATAAACTATGAAGTATTATAAATAAATAAATTATAAAACATTTCATTTTAAAAAATATATTTATCATCGTATAACTTTTTTATAACTAGATTATAATTTAATAAATTAGTTATCATTGGTTAATATATTTTAAATTGTACGTAAAAATAATGAAAAACTAAAACAATACAAAGTGCAAACATTTAATAATTGTTTTGCCGCCCTCTGAATTCATGCCAAATTTGCCGCTCTAGACACTTGCCCTATTTACCCCTCCGCCCTTAACACGGCTCTGGACATATCTATAGGTATAGTATAAACTATCAATATATCATTTTCAGTAAATCAAAAATCAGTATTGAATTAACAATAACTGTTTTCATGTAATAATTATCTAAAACTAGTCGTATCAAATGGGTCATATTATGTATATTATTAAAACTACATTATTTAAATTGCCAAAAAACTACAAAAATTATAATTTAAAATTATATTTATCAAAGATATTGTAAACATCATTAGGTACCTATCGCCGACATAGTATTATAATAATATTTAGGTAGTTATAGCTGGTACCCATATACAAATAAATAAAACGGTTATTTAATGTTTTGTAATTAGGTACATTCCGATCGCGCGTATACAAAATACAGGTAGGTATAATATTCATTTTTTTGAAATATTAAAAATAAATAAGTATGATAAACTATATATTATTTTTAATTGTGTTTACATAACATACCCAATATTATATAAAAATACATGTCTTGTGTATAGGTAAATAAAATATAAAAGGTTAGGTATAAAGGTGTAAGTAGGTAAATAAATGTATGAATACGTTATTTTTACCATGCACAATAATTATGTAGGCATTCTAATGATGTAATATTAGGTATATAATATAATTGTATACAATGTATTTTGTGTAACACATTTCCGATGACAGACCCCTTTATATATAAATAAACGTATATTATATTAATCACTCTATTAGGCATTGTGATAAAATCGTTGTCACGCAATGCGATGATGGCCTGATACGGTTATAGAATATTAAATGACGGTGTTCGAAATATTCATTATAGGAAGTAATACACAGAAAAGTCAATGCACACACAGAAAAAGTTATAGCTTCGATAAACTAAAACTAATTAATAGAAACGAAATAAGTATATTGTATCTATATTCTGCGCCCAGAGAGAAATTTCTTGGCGATAGGTAAGCCGGTGATATTCGAACTGTAGATTATATTAATAATTATCATTAATCTTATATATTATAAAATGCTAACTTTTTTTACCCGTTTTTTCCATGAGAACAACCTCATGTAAATTTAATTCCCCGGCCCGTTTTCGCCGTCGCTCGACGCGTGTTCCTAATTACCGTTACCGTTTCCAAACTCTTTCCGGTCGTTTTGAAATTTTTACGCCTTTCGTTCCTCTGCGTTTTCACCTTTTCTCCAAGCTTTTGACGCCTGGACGAAAAACGAGTTACCGACAAAAGCTCGGGCGGCGACTTCGTGCGATCTTTTTTTTTTAAATTTTTTCCAAGTATTTTCCCCCTGTTTTTCATTATTATTTTCTATTAAAGTGCGTCCACTTCTGAGCAAATTCGTGTATTTTTAATTTTAAAAGCATTTCTTTTCTAACGATCGTTATCTAGTGTTTATCTAGTGTCGTCCATTATCTGAATAGTTTAAACACGAGAACTTCGACCACTTTATCATCGATTCTGTAACTTGGTGAAAGCGGAAATGAACTTTCAATATGGAGACGCCGGTTCTAATCCCACTTTTCCTATATTTTTTTTTTTTGCGATTTTTTTATCCGATATCCGAAATCGTAATATATATATATTTTCTTATTACTTTTTTTTTCGTTGGTTTGAATTAAGTTTTGTATCTACCTATACCTACCTATTTTATTTAATTAAATTATGCGATATACAATACCCTGTGACACCTATTATCAAATTTAACGAGAAGAATAATTTCGAGTGAACCTCATGGGCTTTTTGTAAAATATTGTCAGAAAAAAAAAGTAACGGTATTTTTAGTTTTTTATATTTTTAAATAGCTTTAACTTTTTCGTCAGACGATATTTTACAAAATGCCCATGAGGTTCCCTCGAAAATATTCCTTACTTTAAATTTTGTAATAGGTGTTTTATACTCTAAATTTAACCTAAACGCCAAAATGTCAATTCTGCGTAGTACGATTTTGCTATATTATCTGTTAGATAGACAGAGACAACAAATGCGGGTGTAACATCCTCTTAACTATTTATAATAACATGTACATATATGTTTTTATATTTAACGAATATACTGTATATACAATTGTCGTTTTATTCCTATTAAGTATTATCATTGATTATATATACTATATATAATCAATGGTATTGTATACCGTCCGTATAATACTAATTACTAATATTATTAGTTCTTGTTCGCGAGTAATAATTTTGTACAAAATATATAAATACTCGATTAACACACACCAAACATGGTGTTTTACTGAACACCTAGACAAGCCCGTCTTATCGCATAGTGCATACAAATTATGTGATAACGAAAACTAATATATATATATATATTATAAATCTATAGCTATAAAATATTAACGGACATCACTGCTGCAGTAATAAATATATATGATATCGGAGTGTATATACGTCACGTACTTAATTTCTAATAAAAATCGATGCAGTCTAACATGTGTCGAATAGCGATAAATACGATTGTTATATTGTCGGAACAGAATAATATAGACAGAATGATAATATTGAACGTTTTCCATTAGATCGGCGAGAAGTCATTTGCTACGTCAACAATACGAATTCCCTCGTCCCGGGCGTTGTGCGCGACATACACGAATGTAATCTCAGTTGCATACCATCGTTTATTTCGGGGGATAATCTCCGGACGACGTCCATACTCGTTTTATTAAATTACATTGTTCTGTAAGTCTAAAATCTGCAATACCAATCGTAATAATGATAATAATCACAAAATTAAAATATTATGTTAGAAAATCAAAACAGTTAATATACAACAGAAATATCGTATTGTGCATTAAAATAACGAAAACGTGTTTCAAAATTATAATAACAAACAAAAATCGTTTTAAATTCGTATCTAATCAATACTTATTATTATTATTTTTTTTTATATATATATTAATTACCTATATACATAATGCATATCCATAAAAATATATACGTTTGAAATATGAATACTCTGCGAATTTACGTTATGGGAATATTTTTTTGAAATATATGCTTCTTTTGCACAGAAAAAAACCATATTACCATACCAATTTAAAACAAATATTAAAATAGTTATTTAAAACTATATACCATATTGAATACCTATACAATAATATGCATTGGCAGAATGTACAGTTTTAAATTCTAATTCCGAGTGGCATGAACAGGAATTTCCCAATAGGAGGGGAGAAAGTAAATTTTTATCAACATTCTGATATTAAATAAAAAAATATTATGTATATCCTTTATGAATTATAAATATTTTTTTTATACTATATTGCAAGAGACAAAAGGGGTCTAGACCTGAAGTTTACCCTATGTGTTGCGCCACTGCTAAGTCGTATTTTCTAAAATCGTTGAAGACAGTATAAAATTTGTCAAACAGGATGACATATTTTTAATTTCTTCTTAACAAAATCGTTATGTATCCTGCTTCTATAGAAAATTTAGTGACTATATATCTATTATCTTTCAATATATATATATATATATTCGGTTTACAATATTTTGTGTGCTGGATCAATGCCGTATCTTAAAGGTATCCATGGACCCGGCACCTCCAAAAATGTTTGAACATAAATATAATTTAATACATTTAAAAAAAATGTATATATAAATTTAATACGGACTAAAATTGTAAATTACATTTTGGACCCACCCCGAAAAATATCTAAATACGGCCTTGTACCTACTAGGTTATACAACATTATTATATATTTATATAATTATGATGCAACTTGTCGAGTTCTAAACCATAAACGATTATCGATGATTATCGAGAGAAAAATGCTTTAAATTTAATTCCTATTTGTATAATAAAAATTAGCAGCACAAACAATATGCACGTGTCTGATTGATCAAAAAGAGTTAGATGAAAAGTTAGTGACGGCGTGCAGTATGGTATGCGATAGTAATAATCATTTCGAACGTTTATAGGTAGGTATAGAATATTAGTGGCTAATACACATTTTTATAAATAAGATATTTATTTTATAAATTTATATATTTATACCTTGATATTATTTGCAGGATTGGTTTGAAGCTTATTTAAAGGGGATGAATAATGATATTTCTGGGCTCTTCCTCTCTCAAATTCAATTCCTCAAAAAAAAAAAAACTCCAAGGAAGGGACGATCACCACTCCCACAAATTCACGTTTAATTATTTGTATATACCTAAGTATTTACCACAATTATATTTAGTGTTTTCGTTCCCACCGTTATAATATTATATAGTTTCACATTAAAGTAACAAAGTAGTGCAATACCTCATTGAAAAATAGAAATCCAATTATTATGAAAGACAAAATATACGAAATAAAGTTTTGATGTTTTAGTTTCATCTATAATAATATTGGTTTTCTAGTATTATTGGACACTATCGGGTCCAAATAACAAATCACTAATATTAATAGTATAACTGTGTGTTCTATATAGCTTATTCTTATATTATACGAAACATATAGATTTGAAAGCCTAAAAAAAATATCTAAATGTAGCGTTCGTTATATTTTGACCACACGGTTCGTTAATTATAATTGTCGAGTTGCCATATATACGATGTGCAATATAGCCAAAACTCCAAATCACATTATATGACTTATAGGTGGTATAATAAAAATTCACGACATCGTAATCTTTTTGACAAATTGCCCGCCATTAATATTAATGTATTAATTTTGAATTCATGTGACGTTTTTCGCATTTTATACATCGCCCAAAACCGAATGCGTGTGAATACGTGGTGCCTATATTTCTTGATTTTCTCGACGTTTCGATATAGAATTAAAAACCAAAACTAAAAAAATAAAGCGATAAATAAATATAATATCGTTACGTCCCGACGTATTCCGGAGGCGTTTCGATGTGAATATACAATTTCGTCCGAGATGAAAAACGACCGCCGAGGGATTTAGAATTAAATATTTATCCGCAGACATGTCCGTGACTATTAATAGACAATACAAATATTATTTCACAACGTTTGGCGTGTATATAATATTATATAATATAAATGATCACTTGCACAGAAAAATATAGACTTTATTATAATAAATAAGTTAGGTACTTGTTAAACACGAGCAAATCTAACTTACTATATCCGCGGAATATGGATGCGTTTGCATGTTTTCTATAATATTGCTACAACAATCCAACATATATAATGTATAATCATGAATAGTTTCTCGGTCAAAATATTACAATATTTATGAAATAACCTTGTATTACTACTTGCTATATAACTTTTGTAGAAAAAAACATTTACATATCGAATAAAATATGTTATTTGTTATTATATTTGGAGTAGTATTCAAAATAATACGGTCGATCAAACTCCAAACCCTTTATTTCAGCTATTGAATATATTTTATAATGTTATATTCTTGTTTTTTACGTGTAAACACACACACACACACACACATATATATATAAATCAAAGTAAATAGGTATATATATATGCTTACTTAGATTTACCTACTTTATATAGGTACAATTAAAAATGGGCATATTTTACTATTTATTTTTAAATATAGATATTTATATTTGATTTTCGTTGGGTTCTATTTTTATAATTAATATTAAGAGCCAAGAGCATTAAAACACGTTCACGCTATTTGTATAAGTACAACTTTTCTACTAGTAATCTCAGATTAAAAATGTTAACAAAATATGAAAGATGAGAATATTTACTATGCCTTATTGTATAAAGATAAAACTTAACATTAATTTTAAAAATGTTTCATTTTTCCACACAGATTTTAGTTTTTAGGTATTTAAATATATTATATATATATATATATATATATTGAAAATATCATACGGTATACCTATAGTTTAAGTACTCGTACAGTGCAATCATTTTTATTTTATGTCAAATTTCATCCAACTGTGATCAGAAATCGAAAAATATAAGAAATCTGCCATAGTATAATATGGCAACTGATTATACGAGTACAGTATCATAACTTGTAAATCACAAAAAAACACATATATAAACGTCTTTCAGTTATTTAATTTAAATTTTTCTAAAAATATAATTAAAATTACCTATATAAAACCCGTTAAAAATCGAGTGAGTATAGCGCATACTTATATGTATTCTTTAAGGCTGAACATGTGCACTGCATTAAAACTGCCGAATTCCTTGGGATTGCGCCACACATATCGATTAGATAAATAATATTATATTAATTTACTGTTAGCTGGGTAAGAGGACCTGGATTTCTAAGAACTCACTAATCAGTAAAATAAATACGTCATAAAAATATAATGATGTTTAAAAAAAAAAAAATAGTAATGATTCGAGTAATGTGCAATCTAAAAAGAAACTATTCGCTAATAAAATATATAATATTTCTAAGCCTTGAAAATCAACATAATATTTAAAATCTTAAACACCTCACCAGTCAATAGTCAACATATTTTTAATCTGAAAATCGGGTTAAAATCATAAACATTCTCTCGAAGAGAATTCCTTTTTATTATTTTTACACTGGTAAGCCATAAATATGGTAAATTTATTTAAAATTTGACCCCAAAAATATGGTCATATTTATATACGTATTTATACTTAAGATTCTGCTAAAATAAGTGAAATATAATATATATATATATATATATATATTGTTGAGAATCCGTAAAAAATAGTTAAATTATATGATTATCATACTATTACAGCATCTGGGTTTAATGCGATCAAAGATCAAATTTTCAAAAAAATTTAATAATTTCCTTTTACAAAATGTTTACAAAAGTAAAGTAACTATTAACTTAAATTTTATTTTTAAATATTATCATTTTAAAAATGGCATATGTTCAGCTTTAAACAAAAGTTGACATTTAACAGTGGATAGGTTTTTTCTATAGGTTAATCTATATTTTTTAATAAAAATCTGCATCATATAAATATATATACGAGTATTAGGTATATGTAAATAAAAATATATCTATACAAGTAATTATATTATAATATATAGTAATAATACGAAAATAATATAACTTTTTTAATTAATATAAACATTAATATAATGAAAAAAATGTCTACTACAGTACTACTATAGTATATATAGTACCTACATATTAATTATTATTACTAGCGGAAATGTATTACATTTTATGAGTTAGGTAGTTCTAATATATTTTGTCTATATTTCACGTGTTTAAATTTCAAATATATTATTATATATCATTATGCGTATATTATATATATATATATAGGTACCTATAAAAGAAAGTCTCATGCTTTTGTCTGAGCAATATCCGAAACTACCTCGGAAACTATTGAATCAATTTACACGCGGTTTTTTTTATTTTGTAGATAATTTCTCAAAGAAGAACATTTGGGCATGTTTAATTTTGTAAATTCGACCTTTAAAGAGAAAAAGGGAGAGAGTGGAAATTATTATTGAAATAAAACAATTAATAATACGAATATTATTTTGTTAATAATAATATTAATAAGGAACGATTTTTCAAAATTCTACTTTTATGGGGGGAGGAAGAAGAGAATTTCGATTTTTATTCAACACCCAGCCCAAACTACTAAACAAGATTTTAGAATTGTAATGATCATTTATATTTGTAGCGTTGGCAAAGTGTATACGAGTGACGAGCGTAAAATCACAGGTTAGTGCCGAACCGCCTTCTTAAAACGATGCCGGGCCTATGCAAAGCACAGGTGAACCGGAAAAAGTATAAAAGAAGAGAAAAGCGATGTGAAATAAATACATGAATAAAAACAACAATATATGTACATGTACAAATTATTAGCGGACTGTATTAAACTTAAAACTAAAATAAATCGCAGGGGACAGGGGAAAGCTTAATATATGATACTCGTATTATAATGTAATACAAACGTGTGTACAATAAATCGAACAATGATATTGTTGTATAATAATATTTACGGTTGTATGTGACGATGGTCCGTGGATTGAGTGGCACGGATGACGATGGACTTTGGCGGGCCATAGGTAACGAGAACGCGACGTGTACACCGCCGGACTGGCGTGTAACTCACAATATAAAACGACGGCGACGGGCACAGTAAGTACGGCGTTCATATGAACAGGTACGATATTCGTTCACGGTAATCACGTTGGCGTACAACGAACACAGGGACGATCTGAACACATATTTCCGGGGGAATGTGTGTCTCCGAAATACGACTTGAAATTAAATGTAAATAAGCAAAATACCAAAAAAAGTAATCAACTTTATAACGGTGACAATGGCTCTCATTACAACAACGCCGTTATCAGGGTTTGATGATGGGAGGATACAACCAAAGACGGTATATCAAAGACGTTGGATAACGTAAATTCGAACGACGTGCTCTACTCATCGCCGTCGAACAATATTAATTGATTATGATAATATTACATTTAAACTCTTCTTAAACGAGACAAAACTGTTCACGTGTGAAACCGGGTAATTTGGCTAATATTATACTATATATAGAGTTCAAATAAATTGAACGTTAGCAATGCCATAACTATTTCTTTCATATAAATATTGTATATTTATTCGTTGCTTTACGATGATTAGGCAACTTAAATACGAGTAAAAATTATAAAACACCTGTATATCCTATATGGACATGGTCGACACAAAGAGATGGTTCGATTAAATAAGCCCGCCAAAAGCTAAACTCTCTGAATCCAACTGTAGTAGAATGTGTAGTTGATTAGTGCCACTGGTGCGCTAGATTAAAAAGCATTTTTTTTTTCAGTTCATGATGAATAATTATCAACCATTTAACCCGTTAAACGTAAAACCGTTTCACATAACTCAACAAGTAAAAACGTAGTTCAAATCCCGCAAAGACTAAAAAATGGCAAATTTATCAACAAAACTTAACGTAATTATAGAAATAATTTTAAATTTTGAGCGCAATGAGGGATCTCTTGGTTCAATAATGCTGTTTATTTCTTTTTTTTCTTCTAAGAACTACTTTTAAGAGGGTTAAAAACAAAAAGGTATAGAAGAAGTCGAGTAACAGTTTTGGGATGAAGAACTTTTTGTTAGAAAATTAATTCTATTTTGTATTTTAAAGTGGTCATTTTTTGATCAGCCTAATAGTTTTCTTAAGTGTAAAAGATAACTACTTAAGGTACTGAAAATAAACCACATTTTATATAATCGTACAATAATATTATATCGATCATAATGGTTTTTCAAATTCAATGATTTATTCCCTGATTAACTTTGATTTCAAATCCGTAATAATTATATTGCATTATCTTGATTAAGGACTGAAGTAACGATGGTCCAACTTCCATCGCATTTGTATCTGGAGAGCTATTTCATATTATACATGACACATTTTAGCCTAATTAATAATAAAATAAACATTTTATCATGTCAATATTTAACGAACCACATTTTATGATCATATATTTTTCCAAAATACATTCATCTGAACATTCATTTAACTGTAATAACGCATATACAAATCAATGAATTCATATTATAATTTTATATATATACAATAAATAATATTTATAAAATATATATTTATTATAAAAACAACCTTTTTGAAGGAAATGGGGAAGTGGATTTCAATTTGTATTCAACGCCAAGCCTAAACTACTGAACAAGTATTTAGAATTTTTGTGTTTTTATATTTGATAATATTATATCTTAAATGTTCTTAAACTGGATAAAACTGCTCACGGGCGAAGCTGTGTAATTCTTCTACATAGTATAAGTTATAGGTACATTATATATAACTCGTTACCTATTTTAAATTAAAACCTAATATTTTTAAATTTCTCTAATAATCTATATTATAATAATGTACAATCTATTAGATATCTATTCGATAGTATATTTTTAAATATAAATACAATAAATAATATTGTAGTGTATAAAATACAGCAAAGGAATTCGTGGGCTCATAATTAGATGATAATTAACAACTTAAACGTATGTTGTATAAATATAATTTAACAACGAAAACTATAATTAATTTAATAATATGCTATGAATAATATAAAAATTACTTACCTCCATTTTATTATTCTTATATTTTTTATTTGTAATTTGGTAGTAGCTACAAATCTTTTCCTTTTTTATTATTAAAAAATAATAATAATATGTATATATAATACTATGTATCTATGTGTAAACGCATGTTTTTTCATCCTAAATAGAAATCATATAATAGTATCATTGATTTTATATAGTACTATATATACTATATATAATCAATGATAGTATGTATTATTATTTGGCTTCCGGGAGACCACTGCAATAATGAATAAATACGTACTTTTATAGCTAGTATATGTAATTTTTATTTTATGGCGCATAGTTTTATGGTTCATAGTATAAAGTTGTACTTCTTGCAGAATATTTCTTTGACACATAATTTAAAGTCTATTTTAGTCGTTTTTTGTGGAAAACAATTTTCGAGTATAGGTTTTTGAGTTATAAAGAGATTTTTTGTTAGAAAATTCATTTTAAATGTTACTTTTAGGAAGTAATTAGGTATTTGATTTCTAAAGCGTAAAGGAAAATTATAGAAAAATCGTTATAAACTAAAAAATATAACAAATAAAAGTTTTTACGGTCTTCGATTGTTATAGTATGCCTAACAGTTATTTGTAATTTTATTTTGTAAAAGTTATTAGTTATTACAGACAATTAATAAAAGATTTTAGATTTTGAGTTGCAAAAATTATACCTATATTATAATAGGTACTACATAATAATTATACGGTAAAAATATAAAATATATAACAGTTGTTTTACGACACCGCTGACCACATCACCGAAGACGATATATTAAAATACCATGTAAATGAGCAATTAAATTTCTGGTTTACTGTATATATCTTATTATATTTTTCGTTAACTATATAATGTAATTGTTGAATAAACAATTGTGAACCGTCAGCGGCGACTTGTTTTACCGAAAATATACGTACCAGAACAAATTATTAATTACAAAATGTATGGGAATGTAATGAATTAAAATGTTAATAATTTTACATAATATTATACACGTCGTGTTCAGAAATGCACCTATAAGTACATGAATTTTAGCTCAACGCGTTTACGCGTATAATTTATTTATTCTCATACATATTTCAGTACGCGCGATTACCCGAGAATTTAATGTGACTGTTTATTATTTTTTAATAACAATATAATATCTTTACAAACCTAAAAACCGATCGTCATTGTATAATAATCATATATAATATATATATATATAAGTATATTCGAGGAGATCGAAAACGGGTTAAATTTCTAGTTTTTCCGTACGTATTTAATTTTTACTTGATAATTTAGATAGAAATATTATTTAACTACATATAGGTACATTATACACGTCTTATAACGAAAATCTACTAAACAAATAATTATTCGTCTTGTGTTGTAACTTATAAAGGCGTATATAGATAAGCAAAAATTTACGTATAATATGCTATTTTGTACAAAACTATACGAGCCTAATACCGTAAAAAGATGCTATAAATATATAGTTACACATCCACTTTTGTAATTTTAAGTAGTTATATAAACAATACAGTGCATGTAGTTTATATATTATATGGTTATAGTTTGGACCAGATTTTAAGAAAATTTAAAATTAAACGATCGAAAAACGTTATTATATTATGGTCAATTTATACGCCTTTCCCATAATACTTATAATTTACCATTAATCTAATTTTAATACATTTGTTGTTGTTTTCAAAATCTCGAAATTTGTTTTTATACTTCGTGGATTGCGTCTTTAAAAACTGCAGTCATAAATTATTGATATTAATAGAGAAATATAAAGGAGAATTTACCAAACTTTTTCAAATGCACTTTTGTAATATTTTTTTATAATATTTTAACCATAATAAAATTAAAATTTTACCATATTTATAATGACTTACAAAAACACACAAAATAAGACATCGAATATGTTATCCTCTTTGTAGTATAACAAAATTATTATTACACAAATATATAAAACCATTCAGCCTTCATTTAATCTAAGTACAAAACTACGAAACCATATATACCTATAATATATAGTATGTCCATTACGGCCAAATTTTGTGTGCTCTTATTATATATATATACAGTGAAATTGTTAAAATAATCAATTTTAATGTTGACTTTTACGGCATTTTTCTATCTGAAATTGTATTTACGAGCAAATACAAAAAAATAAGCAAGTTCTGTGTTGTTATATATATATTTCATTCGTTCGAAATTTACATTAGATTAATATAAATAAAAATAACTTAGAAGTGAACCAGCGCACATTTTGCGGCAAAAATGTCTACCTAATCGTTGATTTTGTGTAACACAATACGACATAATGCCGCCAAAATAATTGTTGACGAATGATTCTTAAATTTCCAAGATGAAACTTTCCACAGCCTTATATATAATACCATGGACCAATCAATGCACCGTCCGAAACGTGTAGTAAAAAAATGTTATCGTATTATGCGTAATCTTTCGACGGATGATGTTTTATAACTACAAAACATAAAATAATGTGTCTCAAATAGTATAGAACGACTGTACAAATAGCTATGCTGCCGTGACTGCCGGCGGCCATCATACGAAAATATTATTAAATGCAAACCCAAAAGACGTGTGTATACGCACCATCAGCAGTACATTATATAATATATATAGGCATACGTGATGTAAATGTACAATGTGTCTATTATTATAATTATATATAAACGTATACCAATGGATATGTATAATATTTATAATATTTTTATGGGCATTTTGTTATAATAAATACGAAAAACCCATTCGCGGGTAACCATTTTTTTTGATTTTCTCCTCCGTGAACGGCCGGAATAAATAACGAAATAAATAGGCATATAATATATATTATATATATATATATATATATAATAATAATGACACAAGTCAATACATATTATATAAATATGTATTATACGTACCTATAGTGTATATAGAATCCGTCAAATTCATATTTATACTTACATTACACATACGTATTGAAAATCAAAATGTCTTATCTCAAAATAACGAATTGTTCGGGAGAGCGTTTCAATGTTATACGTCCTATACGTCTATTGATCAATATTAATTGTCGGATTAAAGAAATTCCAAGACTATTAGACGCAGAAAAAACATATAAAAATCGTCCCTTGTAAAAAGCGATTTTCAAAAAAATTTATTTATAGAAACCATTCATTCTCAGGTAACCTATAGGACCTAAGGAGATCTTCAATCTATATAAATATCTTAATGAATGATATTTTTTAATTGACTACGAACGCCGTATCCAGTTTCTGTTTTTAAAAAAAACATTTTCTCACAGTGCATATATAGAAAACTATATGGGTACCTGCTATATCTATGCACTGGCGTATTTACGAATTTGCGAAGGGGTTCACAAGCCCCCCCCCCACACCGAGAGGTTATTTGAAATCGTTATAATAGAAAATTTTAATTTGCCAAGATTCAATAAGTAATATTAGTAAATGTGTTGACACGTCTTGACAAAATTGATAATAATAATAAGTATTGTAAAATAATAATATTTAAACAAATTAATTTAATCTATATGAGTGGATAGGTACACTGTAATTTCAATATTTTCTGTCAAAGACAAGCACAGCATCAGCTATATGATAGCTATATGATATATACAATAAGAACCATATGGGGGGTATAGGAGCATTATTATCAAAAATTTTTAAATATTTCGTTGTTTTATATGATTTTTATTGTAATTGTTATTTAAAAAAATTAATAATTACCAGTGTGGTGCAATATCTAAGTACCTATATTAAAAAATATTTTTTTTTTAGCTTAAAAATGGAAGCAATGGAGTTCTGAAAAAAAATATAAAAGCTGTTGATTTGTATTAAAAAATTTTCAAAAGTATAAGGTAAGTGTTATAGTATTTAATTTACACCATACAGCATGAAAGAAAGTACCTATAGTTGATAGGATTATTAAACTAAATATTTTGAACAAGTTATACAGTAAAGTTTATTAATATGTCAATTAAATATATAATATATAATATATATATGTAAATTGAACCTAGAAATTAGAGCTCAAAAATATTTAGTTAAGCTAATATATATTATATACTTATATTGACCGTGAATATAAACATGAATTGAATTGTAGTTTATTAATTTTGCTTTTACTGCTTGAAGCTTAAAATTCTTTTTTTATCTACCAATTTACCATTATTTATTGTTTATTTACTATTTGATTTTTTTTCACTATGAATTATGAATCTGTATTGTAATTTGCAATGATCGCATTAAATAATTGTGAAAATTACACTACCTTTATTTAAATAATTTAAATAAAACTAAATTTATCTTTATGTTACATTTTAAACAATGGAAGTTCAAAGTTGTAACTATTATGTACTCAGTTTTTAGTAAACATTTAAATTAGGTGTTAAAGAAAGACATAGAGAGGGTATTAGAAAAATAATTGGGTTTTGGAATCCAATAAATATAGAAAAATATCTAATAATCTATTATGACTAACTAAAGTGCAACACCTACCGGGTGCAACTCCTTGTAAGTGCAACTCCTTGTGATACCTTGTATCAGATATATCAGACGATACTTGTAAAAGTGTAACTTTTTTTTTGAGTACAACACGTCATTAGTAAAATTACTTTTGAGTGCCCACATAGCACGATATATTTCAAAAATATTCCTCATAAATACTAAATATACTATAGATATCCAAGCACTACAAAGAATATGTTTAAAATATCCGAAAGTGTATATCATTTATAGAACATGCATATATTATTCCAAAAATATGATTTACAATATATCCTAAAGTATATGCACATGATTATATGTAAATAACATTCAATATCGCATTTGTATAGAATATTCACAACATATACAATGCATGTTACTAAAATAATATAATTTCATATATATTGGTTTAGTATATATATATAATATATATAAGTTATATACAGTGTCAGCTATATATACTATTGATGGTGCACATTTATAAAATATTACATATGAGTTTATATTATAATAATATAATATGTATCCGTAGTCCATAATGGAATGGTAAACGGAAAAAACCACGAAAAAATAACCAAAAAAAAAACCTAAGTGAAATACAAATTATTTTTTATAATATTTATTATAAATTAATTAATTATAAATTATAATATACAATTTATTGTTAATTACCTATATAAATCACACATATTATAAAAGTTATATACCTCGGTTTATGTATTCTATCGGAAATAATATTGATAATTAATTAGTAATTAGCGGCAAGTAAAGGGTAGACATTCTAATTCTCTCGTCGGGTAAAACACTGGTTATGAATATGTTAAATTAGAATATATTATTTAATATATATTATAGTTCATATAGGATAATATGATTTGTCGAAGAAAATAAATATTTTTTACAATATAACACTTATAGTTAATTTATGTAACAATATATTATGTTACTATAAATATATAAATAAATCATTAAAACCCACGTAAATTTGAATGTAATGACATTTAATTGAATCTTTCTGTATTCTCTATATATAATACTATAATTAATTTTATACTTTCCCGAAAATGTTTTTTCTTTATATATCTGCAATTATACATACATATATAATATGCATAATGCATATATATCTAATATTCGAACGATGCGATATTGATATCCTATATCGATCGAAAACCGAAATCAAACATCAATATATATATATATATATATATATATATATATACTATATAGTCAATAAATTATGGCCGGTGTTCAGGACGGCCGGGCCGGTTATTTGAGGTTCATAGACCATGATTCTGCAAATTAATTATAGCCCGCAAGGTCGACCATAGAAATATAAGCCATTCGTGGGGTATAAATAGTATTGTCACATTAAAAAGAAAAATGAATAGAGTAATAGTTTTGAAGTAAAGAACTGTTTTGATATCAATGATTTTTATACTATCTATATGTATAATAGGTACTATAAAAATGTCATTTTTTAATTTTTCCAGTAGATACTTTTCTCAAACATATAGGAAAATTACCGGAAATGAACGAAAATAACCAAAAATGTTTACCGTACATATTGACGGGATGTAATTTTCAAATAAATTTCATACTTTTTTTTTATAATTTGACTTTTTATTGTTATTTTTATTTTTATGAATTTCTATTTTACCCAATATTTATATATTATAGGTAGGTATGTGTACATTTTTTATCTACACTCTTTTGGATATAATATATAGAATGAATTGTTTTTGGTTAGGTATATACAGCTTATTTTCAGATTGAAAATGTATTCTAGTCAATAGTTATAGCTAGTACTTACACTATACTTTATAGGGATATTTTTCGATTCACCCAATACTACGTTACGTAAGCGTAAAAATAAGTAAGAAAAAAACAGATTTTAATTATATATATCTATTATAATATTATAATATAATAATTAATAATATAATATATTTAGCTGAAAACAAATTGCACGAAATAAAAGTGCAGATTACGGCACTGTTATATATTCTCAAAATACATATGGGTAGTCATGATATTTCGTAAAACGCAAACGTCGCATACACGTTTCGCCAACAGCTAAAAACGTATGAAAATGAATATCAGATATGCTTAGTAATATTTTTCTAAGCCCTTTAAAATAACATAAAAACTATGTTTGTATACGATAAAAATAACGAATGCTACCGTAATAATAGCGTTTTATAAAACAGATGAATTTTTCGTATCTTCCGAGTTTTTTGTTTCAGTTGATTTTTAAAGAAAAGTACTGAACCAATGAAATTTGAGATTTAGAATGAAAATTTGCCATATTTTTTTACCTATATGCTTGAACAATAAACTATATTTACCTATACAAACAATACTTTTTGGAAAAAAATTGAAATTGGAATACTGTAGAAAAATGTAAATTAACACCTTAATATTGAACTGCAGTAGTACTTATATATATATATTTAAGAAAAAAGTTTTAGATTGAAGTTAATTCAAATATATACATTCAAATCACCTCCGTGAACAGATTTTATCGAACCTGTCCAACAAATTTTTGTTAGAAATTGTTGGAACATAAAAATAATATGGTTCTTTTCAATGAGCAATTTTCGAAAATTCATATTAATGACAATATAATATGCGGTGTTCCGACAAAATATCGTGAAGCCTTTCTAACGGTAGGTATCCTGCAAAATATCCCAAATAAACGTTTTTCCGATACTTTTTGGGAGTGTTAAAAAAATGTTTACCGGACGTTATAACGGCGTGTTTTCACCAGTTAATTGTTTATATATATATCATAATTAATCGTTCGATCGTATTTTTTTTTTCTGTCGTTCCGACAATTTTCAACGGACTACCGAAAACATTTTGTCGACAGTTATCGCGAACGTAACACCCGGAGGGTCGAATTATAATAATAATTGTATTATAAAATATTTACACGCTATTATGTTCTGTGGTTACCGCGTTCGCGGTCATCGTGCGGGCGGTCCGGTAGATGTCGTACCGGGTATATAATGTGTACGGCGAACGGCACGATACGGCCGCCTTATCGTGTGACGACGACGGCGGCCGAGGACGGCGGCGGCGACTACGAAAACCGCGGCGCGCTCCCGGGCGCCACTGGGCACCGCGCGCGCCGGCCATGACGAATTGAACGGCTATTGGCCCGGGCTCTCCCCCCCCCCGCCCCGCGCCACGACCGCTATCGCCGATTCCGTTTTAATGGGTCCTTCCGCGCGCGCTTTCCCCCCACCCACCCGCCACGGCGGCGTGCAACCCGTTTCTCTCGAACGGCGCAATAAAAGCGAACGGGCGACGAAAACGGGAGATCCCCGCGAGGCCGCGACCGGTGGCGCGCGGCGTGTGCGCGCGCGGGAACCGCACGGCGTGTGCGTATGCATAATATATACACGTACACCGCCCGGCCGCCGCGGCACGCTCGGCTGGCGCGACGGTGGCGGTGGTGGGGGGGGCTTTTTTCGAGCGCTCTCGCGGTCCGAGTCACATGGCACGTCCGTGTGTGCGCGCCAGTGACGATCCGATTGTCCCGTCGTTAAGTCGTCATATTATAATATTCTATAATATAACTGCTTGTACGCCGGAAAACGTATATATAGATAAAATATTATAAAAAGAAAACGCGAAAATTTATTGGAAAAAAAAAAAAATATACCCGATATTTTTTTTTCGATCCTATATCCCGTCGGTGGAAATATACTTGTAATTTTTTTTAATTTTTTTTTTTTTTTCCTGAAGTGTTTGGGTCGGGTAATTTTTTTTTCAATTCACGCGAAATCTTACACGTTTTAACATCGTCGTTGAGAAAAAAAAATTTTACTACGCTCGTAAAAACTTCGGGCGCGCGCCACGGTTTTTACGATCCGTCCGCCTATAAAATATTATATTACCGTGACGGTAACGACGACGACGACGACGACGACGAGATGACCCTTTTTACGACAAATTAAACGGTTCGTGAAGCCGAGAAAAGTGTTTATGTAATATACAGTGTCGGTGTGTTTAAGTGCGTATACAGTGTTTATAAATATATCCAAGTCATATTACCGCCGATCTGAACTATGCGACTTTAAACGAAATTCTCGTATATAAATCGACTGTACATATATATATATATATATATATATATTATATATTGGGAGAAAAATATATAATTATCGGCCAAAAACGAAAGAAAATTCGTTTTTTGCAAATCCTGAGCGTGTATACGAAATATAGAAATATAATCGAAAAAAAAATATGAATTCGTATTTCGAACAGAGCGGTTTCTACGGTGGACACCACCATCACCAGTCGTCGACCGCGCACCACCACGACCAAAACGCGGTGGCGGCCGCGTACCGGTTCCCAATCGGACTGGGTATGTCACCATACGCCTCATCACAGCACCATCACCACCACGGTCTGTCACAGGCCCGGGCCCCGCAAGACACCCCGTACGACGCGTCCGTGGCCGCTGCCGCGTGCAAGCTGTACGGTTCCGGCGGCGGCGGTGGTGGAGGTGGTGGCGGCGGTGGCGGTGGTGGTGGCGGTGGTGGCTCCGGAGGTGGTGGTGACCAGTCATCGGCGGCCGCCGTGGCCGCGGCCGCAGCCGCCGGCCTCAACTACACGAAGACGGAGCCGTGCGTCGGGAAATCGGACGCGGCGGCCGCGGCCCACCAGAACGGCTACGCTTCATCGCCAAAAGACGTGGTGTGGCCGGGGAACGCGGCGTCCGCGGCGGCCAACGGATCGCTGCTCCGGCCAAACGTGTGCACGCCGGAATCGCGAGTAGGCTACGGGTCCGGCAACAGCGTGTCTGGACTGGACGGTGCCGGAGCCAGCCCCAACTCGGCCAGGAACTCGGCGGGTTCGCTGTCCGCCTCGTGGAACACATGCGCCGGCATCAACAACAACGGTCACCAGCAACAGGCCCTGCAGCTCAACCAGCAACAGAATAACCATACGTTCTACCCGTGGATGGCCATTGCAGGTCAGTCTCTAGGTACAGACGAAACAGAGTATTTTTTTTATTATATTTTTTCCCCTCTTTTTCTCACCTTTCAATAAATTGCATGCGAGAACGAAATTTTTTTCCATTATCATACGGATACATAATATTGAAATAAATTCAGATCGAATTTTCGAGAAAAAAATCGATCTTTGTGTAAAATTTATCATCATATATAGGAAAATAAAAAAATATATTACATGTCGATCATTTATTAAAATTACAATTTTTAGTTTGAATTTGAGAATTTTTATTCTAATAATTCGCAATTTATAATATTATAATATTATAAATTACTATTGACTATAATTAGACCATTCACACTGTCGTTTATTCGCATACGATATAATATATTATATATATATATATATATATATAATACGTCTTCCGAGCTTCGTGTGTTTTTTAACGTTTCGAGCTATATAATATAGCTGCAAGTTTTCGTCGCGCACCGAGTAATATTATAACAGCCGATGACTTGTCATCGCCGCGCGTATATATGTGCAGCCTATATCATTATAATATGTATATTTTAATTATAAATTCCGCCCCCGTCCAAGTCCGCGCATTGCTGCGATATACACACAGATTTAAATAATCATAATAATTGCTCCCACTGTCGGGGTTCCGTCATCATCCTTATAAATTTACCGTAATTCATACAATATATATATATTATATTATAATATATTAGGTGTTAAAGTTATTATTTTCAAAAAACCTGTTGCGCGCAAACCATAATTCATAAACTAAAAAAATAACAAATCGTTTATATAGCTATAATATAGGCATACCGAAATCGGCGGATTCACCGGTTTATAAAATACCAATAATCAACTATATAGTAGATAGATATATATTATATTATATATATATAAAAAAAAAAAAAAAAAACATTTAATTTTCTCAAACTCGATTTCCTCACCTTACCCATATATAGCTGTTATACTCCATAAATATTGTAATTATCCAAAAATATCAAACCAGAATTTTATTAAATAGGATACCTATATTATATTATAGAGTATATAGGATGGGTACTCGTACATACCAATACCTATATAATATATAAATTGCTAAATAGGTAGGTAGAGCTAGGTAATATGTGTTATAAAAAAATGCCCTCAAGTATTCCTACAAACAATACATAATATTATAGTATATGGATAGTATATAATTTAAATAATTTTATATCATTTTTAGTGTAATTTAATCTTTTGCTACCTATATTATATTACTCCATGTTTATTATAAATTCATTATTAAAATACAAGTACCTACCTACATATTTTTATTTATAATTATTTAACCGACTACATCACACGTGTGGCGAGCTTATAAAATATTGATAGATAGTTAATTATAATACAATATAATATAATAATAACTACCTATATAACCGGCCCTAAGTATCTATTTAAATATAATACTGTAATAGTATATAGGTTTAATCTCAGTTGGAAGTAAATAAAAATGAAAATTCAATATTATAATGAACTAATTTTCACATTAACTATATTTATATAACTAACTTAACTAGTTTACATTATCAGAATTAACATTGAACTAAAAATTATTAACTATATATATAAAACAACCAATAACATAACTGTCTGAATAGTATACTGTGTCACTATAGGCGACCTGTTAGACCGGCAGTACTCATCGTATATATTTTTGTATATAAAAGTTGTTCTCTCTCTTAAGTAATTTTTATAATCATAAATCTTGCTGCAGTTATATATAACTAAGGTAATATATCTGGGATCTATAGTTAAATCAAGTACACCAAATACATTTTTTTAAACATAAAAGTATTAAAATAAATATAACTTAACAGCTTAAAAACTATAAAATAATATATAAATATTCGTAAAAAAATGTATAAAAATATATTATATTGTTAATAATTAACACTTAAATGAACTATTGTATCTATAATATAAACTAAACATTTCTAAAAGAAAAATGTAGTCAAATTTATTATACACTTAGTGGAATAATTATATATTATAGGTACCTATATAGATTAGAATCTACATTTTTACAAATACCTATACAAAAATAAAGTTTTTGTTCGAACCAAGTAAAGTTTATATATTTTTTTGCCTTTTAACTTTAAATATAAAGTTTACATTTTACGAGTTAATATTTCTCATTAATTTTCCCATATAATTTTTGTTAATTATATAAAAATCGAATTTTTCATTCGAACTCGTTAGCATTATTAATTATTATAGAGTATAATCTAATAATATTTTTTTATATACATAAATCACTTAATGTTAGATGCTTAAAAATGAATAGTAGGTACCTATTTTAATTAAATGTATAATTGTGGTGTAACGGTACAAAATGGCTATAAAAATGTTTAGTAGTTCGATAAGTATAATAATATATATGTATATATATATATATATATATATTATATATGCGTATATTTTGATTGAATATGTGCATTTTAATTGTTGTGGTCCACTGGATGTCGCGTACATACATCTCGTGTAGAAAATGTTCTACCTAAAACGAAAAAAAAATATTATAATTAATTAAACGTGGATACCTATATACTATATTGAAAAAAAATGTTACATACACAGGCCACAGACCATAAAATATATACTATAAATTACTCTCTTAACATCCTGGCTCGTCCAGTTATTAGCGATCATCTGATTATACCTGATTATAATCAAAATAGTTGTATAGATAGATGATTATATAATATACTATATCGATCATCCAGTTCAAGACTGCTGTAGTAACTAAAAAAAACATTTTAAACAATTATAAAATATATCAAAACCATCATATAAGCAAGTAAATACGTATATAGTTATACGCGTTTTTTTCTGAAACGAAACAAATTATATATGTATGTATATATAATATATATATATGTACATATATTATATATTGATAAAAAATTAATTTAATTTTATCGTGTAATTGTATTGATTTATTGAAAGAAGTTAGTGAACTGGTTTCTAATTTTTTTGAGTGGTTGCAACTTGCAGTCTTGATCTGGATGTTCGAGACATTACCTATATAATACGAGTATAAACGAAGCGACAGGTATTATTGATGTATTATGAACAATCAGTATAAAATATTAAGTAAAATGTCGTCTTTGTCATAATATTATCGTATGTAAACTCTAATATAAAAAATAAAAATACTGTGTTATGACAATATATATTATTATATTTTTTACGTAAAAAGTGCAAGTATATATATAGCGTTTCGATAAAGACGACGACCGCGGCTATTAAATATTTCCGAATATACGTTGTACATAGGTATATCCTATAAATTATAATACGTATGTTATGTTACATAACTTTTGTAGTGTTAAAATATTAAATGATAAAGGTTCGAGTTTTCATATAGAAGAATACCAATTTACCTATAATTGGTTTTCTTTTTTTTTTTTTTTACAAAAATAAGAATTGTTTTAAAATTCATAGATATACCTAATTCATAAAATAACTATAAGAGCTGTACATACGGGTACAAAGCGAAAAATGTTTACTTTAATCTGAAACTATTATACGATATTCCTGTCGTCATCGTTATATGTAGGTATATTATGCGTTATTATGCAGTGTTTACTGCAACATAAACGCAGATGACCCCATGAACGCCACAGTTCAATCGCACTTGAAATTATTCATACACCTACTACTAACCAAGGTAGCAAGGCATCAAATATATATATATAGTTAATAAGTTATAGTTCATTTAAAAAGCTAAGCTGTTATAAATTAAATTGTTAACTTATTAACTTAACTACAGAATCATATATGGAGTATTATCAAATTATATAGTTAAAGAATTTGTGGGAAATAATTATTAACTATAGTTCACTTATTAATCATTCAAAGTTGAGTTTTAACTTAGGTTCAAAGATTTATTGGGTACTGAGGAAGATTTCTAAATTATAAAAATATACTGAAAGTGTTCATTATACTTAATTAATTAACTTTTAACTGCCAACTATTTTAAAAAGTGTTATAGTCAACTTTATCTATAGTTAATTTTATAACTTATTAACTTTGTCTATCCTCAGGATGCTACCTACAATCTATATTTTACAAGTAACATATTATGTACCTATGTATAATTTTTAATAAATTTTCTATGTATTTCATATAGGTGCATCATGATTTTAATACATATTTATATTGAAATATTATCATATATATGTATGTGTTACAAAAATCTGTTGCAAGATGTACATACATTTATCGCAAAATAATATATATATATATATATAAGTGCACACCTATACTAGCTACCTATAACGTCAAGTCACTATAAGATAATAATTATATTTATAATTACGTACAAACAAATAAATAGACTGATTGTATATAATAACAGTTGTATAGGATACGCAGGTAAATTCATTCAGTATTTATAACGATAATGTGAACCGTCAAAGGTTTTATTTTGCAATTATTATATACACATTTAATTATATGGTAGAAAAATGTATAAATACGTTTAAAACTATATGATGTGATCAAATGTACAATATTGTACAGGCACTCGTATATTATGTACTTGCATTTTTTAACTAAATCACATATAATATAGACATAATAAGACATAAGTAAATCGTATAGAAATAACCAATTCGATATACTTTTATTTGTAACCGTAACACGTGTACGATAGTTTCCCCCCTAGTATAATATAGATATACTGATAACACCCTTGCAGTATAATATATATATATATTATTTAAAAGGTCATTGATTTAAGTGTATATAAATTGTCACGAAGTGTAAGTATCGATACATACATATGTATTTCGTGGGGGAATTCGTTCACGGTGTAATCAATGAACGATTTAGCCCCCGTAGAATACATGTAGTGTAAATAATCGTACAGGTAGCTGTATTATCGTTACGATGGATAAAAAAATTTCATCGCATTGTATCGTCTTTATACACTTACGTTCTCATAAAGTTTTTCGTATTCATCATTTATATGCGAATACACTGTCATGTTTACGATTTTTGTGTTTTTAATTTTGCTGGAAAATTAACCTATTTTTAATACGAAATACGAATCTATTCTATGTATATTGTTCCGATTCGAAACTTTTATTATTTTCGAGCTTATGGCTATTACAACAGTCTTTGAGGACACTATAGTATATTTTTATAGTTTGTTATTTTCTACTTGTCCGTTATCAATAACATAAAATATTTTATTGAATGTTATATTATATTGTATACACTATATAGTTTACTATAGCAATCGTATAATCTCATCCGTTTATTCCGTTTATAGAAATTAGTATTCAACGAGTGCCCTGTATATTATCGATTTATTTCATCGAAACGTTCCCAATGCTTATTATTTATATAAAACAACAACAAAATATATTTATCAGATAAATCCGTGCAACACAACATTATAAAAGAAATATGACACAAAAAAACACGTATTATAAACACGAAAATTATTATTATCTGGACGTATTATACACAATATGTGACATATCATTACAATAATTAATATTCGTCTTTAATCATTTGATAATAATATACTTGTAGACGAAACGTTAAAAACGATAAACGGAATATTATGGACTATTTCGTGAGATTTTGATAATGTGTACCTAATATAGTACGTAACATATAGTATAGACGTTCACGTATTATAATGGTCGTGTTATTTAATCTAAGTACTTCTAATCACCCTACACGCTTAACGAAAATTGGGCGCGCGCATGTTGTAATTTAAATTGACGGGACGGCGTATCTATACATTTCCAAACTGATAACCGCGCCGGATGGCTGTTTAATTATTGTAACTGCAGTTCAAACGTATTATTTATACGAATTAAAACGTCCGTAAACAATATCATATGTACACATGTGGTATATTATAATATTTCACTATAGATTTTTGGTATTTTTTATTTTTTTAGTTAAATTATAGTCTATAATGTTTTAATTCCACGCCGGAAGTATCAAATAAACTATTATATATATTATACGAATAGGTACGTTCAACACGACTGCGTATAAAAACAATTATTTGATCATTGTACGCATATATGCCACAGGACAACGCGATGTGTAGTTACAAAGGTTACTGCAGACTGTATATATATAGGATACGATTTTTCGGGGTGATAAGTACCATGTTCTCTGACGCACCGAAAGTGTATCTTTTCTGCTCTTCCAAAAGTGAAATATAATATAACATATTAATAAATATAATTTTATTTTTATAATTATGTAAACATAAGTAATTAACTGTTTAAGAAAAACCTATAAAAATACCATTATAAGCCCCAAAAAAGATACATTACTAATTTGTAAAAATACAAGCCATTTATTTTCAATTACCTAATATAGGTACTTCTATATAAACTAAACAATACAATTTTCGTTTAAAATTTTGAGTAATATTTCATTATGTGCATATATCTACTCGTGTCTATATATTTTTGTAAATCTAAAATCACAAAAATAACACACTTATAACTGCAGATCTGTACGTTTTTCAATAACTAGATTTTGAAATATGCTGTACGCAGATAAAAGTGTATTATTTTTGTGATTTTGGATTTACAATAATTTACAACTAGTGCTCGAGTGTATTTTAATTTATACTATTGTGTCCATTAAGTGTTCCTATTGAAAATCGTACTGGTGGAAATAGATATCACTCGGTATATCGTTTATAATAGGGCGGAAAAGAGATTTCCGCTTTCTAAATTGCAGGTTATGTCCGTTTTTCGTCGACAATACAGTATATATATATATATATATATATAGTGTTCAGGGTATAAATATAGAACAAACGTGGGGGTGGTTCACGGTAGATCGCAGAAAAACGGCCTATACTCGTACATACATTTGATATATCATAAAAAACGCGTGTATATCAATGAATAGTACGAGAAAAGTTGTACAGTGATTATATGATTACGAGTAATTATATGATACTGCCGTATTGAAGTTCGGCAATCGGACCGACGTGTGAATATAACACAATAATAATACGTGTGCTTATACAATAAAAATCCAAAATCACATGGGCAAATCCAAAACGGTGTACGTTATAATAAGTAGGTATCTACCTATGTATACCTGTAGAGGTGTACATCTACAGGCGTATAATTTATACATATATATATATTTAGGTACCTATATAATATATGTAATAGGTATAATATCTACTACCGCGGTCGTGGTAGTCGCCCGTGGTTTACGATTATTATCGTGTATATAACGGTGGTCGTTATATTATAGCCCGTGTGATGAGGTGCTCGTCCGCTGCAGGTCGCGTATTCCGAGACGTCTCGGCGCGTGTTTATAAAACAACGCTATAAAATACTACGCGAGAATGATGGGAGACGAAAAATCGTCGAGGTCGTACATATTTATAATAATATTACGATCGTACAATATAGTTGCGAAGAGTGCGAAATTTAATTCGTTCATTTGTATTTATGCCCATATGTCTGACTGTTCATAAAACAAATTGTCGGGGGCGATTTCGTCGAGTGCCGCATTCATTTACAGCCGCATTACAATACATTAAAACATCGCGTGTACCTGCTATTATATACGAATAAATACCGATGCTTCGATGAATGATGAATTTACAGTGCAGTGATTACCGTATGCATTTACAGGTACATTAATATAATATAATATACACCGCGGCTCTATATATGCAAAATATACAATCGATATGTTAACCATAATTAAAACGATAATTAGTCACTATTTGTAATAATTTACCGACAGATTAAAATTCGCATTTCCCTTTGCTACGCTGGTCGTAATAATATATATATATATAGCACCACTACATAATTTGGTCCATTAAAAATATACTATAAAAATTTAACTGTCGTGTCGACAAACGTATAATAAATCATAATAATGTTACGTAGGTACCTATAGGACGATTAAAATATTTCCAACGCAAAATTTTTGAAATATATCTAAAGATATTATGCACCTACCAAACATATATATACTCATACAGTGGCGTACACAGGGGGGGGGGAATGGGGGATAGATCCTCTCTTGACCTTTTTTTTTTTTAGAATTTTTTGCCTTTATAGTGTTTTTGTAATGAAAATATTTTTTATCAATTATATTTTATTTTGATGATAACATGTATCACAGTATATATTCTTATTGTATAAGTGTTAGTTGGTAAACTGTAATGGTTCGAGGTTGGAAGCAAACTTTGTAAAAAATATATTCATCCCCCTCCCCCATAGAAAATTCCTGCGTACGCCGCTGTACTCACATTTCATTCTTAAAGCTTTCAGGTTTTAATATAGTATACCTTATGTCTTTATATTTAACATCCTCATATATATATATTCTGAGTATTAGTTTTATTTTTTAATTTTTATATAATTGAACATTTGTTACACTATATCATATAGTTTTTTATTATAACAGTTATATATATATATATATAGTAAATAGTAATTTAAAATTTAGAGGAAAATTATGTGAGTACAAGCGTGGTAAAGACATTATATTTCTTAACCACACTCTATATATACTTTGCTTCTTCATAAATATAAAATCGTTATAGCTATATTTGTATAGTAATCCAATGTCGGATAAACAACGAAATATCCAGAAAAATAATAAAAAGTACCAAAGAGAGGTTTAAATAATAAATATAGAATACATAATAATATAATATAAAGTATTCGCAAATATCAAACCAATATAAAATATTCGACAGTAATTATTTATTACAAAGTAATAAATGTATTATTATTCTGCTGAGAAATATACCTACCTAATAAATGTAGATATTACGTATTCCATCAATTTACAATATTATAAATTTATACAGTTTGATATATTGATCATGAATTTTCCTTACGTATATATTTTAACTTTATAATTATTAAAATAATAATAATTCGAGACGCAGGTTAGGGTTAAGTACAATATTCAAATAACATCCCAAGAGAATATTCTGCAGTATATATGACGACATATTTTGGTATATTATATAAAACACTGTAGGTGTATATATATATATATATATATATATATATATATATATATGTCTATAAATGCGGTCACAGAATAAACTGTAACGTTTTTTTTTTTTAAATTATATTTAACAACGGGTTTATTTTTTATTATTTAAACACGCGTTTTACGCCTCTTGAAAATTGTTCATCAACAACATTTACTACCGTCGCACGACCGTTTTTATTATCCTGTATAATACATTTTCATTCCATTTGTACACGAATTTCAAATATTTTTACGCGAACCCTACGTATATATTATATATATTATATTATTATATCAAACATAAAAAATAAATATTGTATACTGTATGCCGTAATGACAACATTTCCTCAAAAAATAACTTTTAATGGATTTCTTTAAAAAAAAATTAAAAAAATAAAATAATAATTATAAGTATAATAATCGATAAATTTTTATATATGCCGTTAATATTTTCTTTGGAAGAACTAACGTTAAAGCGAAATTTTAGGGAACTACGATATTGAGTATATTATTACATAATTATAATAGATTTTTGGAACAAATCGAGTTCATACAACTATTAAAACTATACAAACAGAATATTATCTATACCTATGTATAAAATACATCACTATAATATAATTTTTAAGGCGATAAGTGAGGAGTTAGTTCAATAATAATTTACGTGTGTACTACAAAATTTATTTGGACTTTGCTATATATAATATAATAATTATTATAAAATGTGTATTGGAAAGAGTATAATATTAGGTATAGATACCATTTCACTCTCGTGAACATATTGGGCACTAAATGATAATATTTATATATTACATATTATAGTAGCTATATAGTATAGGTATTACGATTTAATATAACTATCGTATTAGGTGCCTATAGGATATATGTATACCTATAAATTATATATTTGTAATACGTTTACAAAATAGATTTGTTATTAAATATTATGCAAAAGTTAAAAAAAAAATTTTAAATGTTATAATTAAATTTTGATCTGTGTAGTACCTATATAATATAGTATTATAGCATGTTTATGTACATACCTGCAGAATATTTTATTATAATATTTAGGCATACCATATATTTTTATTTTCACATGACGTCAAGATACACCTCGCAATGAATTAAAAAATCGTTAAATAATACAAACATTTTTCTAAAACATAGCATAAGCATTAAGCACCTACCCATTTATTATAGGACGGTATAGTATAGCCGTGTACCTGCGGGTACATTTTATAATTATACGTTTCGACTGTTTCCAAAACTTTTCGTACATAATTTATACTTATACGTACTGTTATAAATAATAATTATACAACGCGACAAAATTGAATCGCAACCAATATAAAATAAGTAGACACACGTCATTATTTTATATAGGTACAATATAATATATTATTATAATATAGGTATATATACGCATATTATATAATGACCGTATAACACGAAATATGCTATAGTACGGTCCGGTGTTTTCTTGATATAATTCCGATTTAATTTTTTTTTTTTTAAACCTTGTTAAAATGCCTTACCCGTTTAATTTGTATTCATTTCTATATACACTGTTTTGAGTTCGTTCTAGTCACGTGCAATACCTATGTAAATGAACGGTTTTCGGATAAATGTAGTCACGCTTTTAACACGTGTTCGAAAGTTTCAAATAATACAGATATGCCACCCTGTATACGTAGGTCGTACAGTAAACTGTATTCATTAGTCACCCGTTGAATTTTTAGTGATTTTTTGAAACTAAAAACCTCAATCTGTCAAGATTTTCATGTACATTTTTAAATAATTTACTATTGGAAAAACAGAGTAGGTATATTTTCATGAAATCGAAGATGTGTCCCTACATATTATGTACTATGTATGCGTACAGCCATACAGAGAGGGAATGGGTCGGTGGTGATTCTCCCTGGGCCAAGAGTTTTCAGGGGGCCTGGGTTTTTCCAAAAATTTCAGGGAGGCCAGGATCAAAATAATACCATAGACGCAATTTTTATGAATAGCCTTTTTTTTTGTAATATATAAATACGTATTTATATGGTTTATATAATATAATATCGCAATTAGCGCTTTAAAAACGGCGATATATAGGTAAAAAAAAAAAGTCATTCGTTAAATGTTCCTCAAAAATTGAAAAATTGAGGGCCTGGATTTTCTCTCCGCGGTCTTGTACGCATATAACATCCAATTGATTTAGCGTCTACGCAATATCCGTGAAAAGTGCACTACTTTTCCAATTTCTTTCAAATTCCGACCAATGATACGTTACGGAAATGTTTCCTGTCCCTTTCGCCGTATGCTCGAAATAAATATTACTATTTTGCCAAAGCGTGAATTAAATACCTACTATATATAGCAGCTATATAGGAAATATAGTTATAAAAATGACCCAAAACGTGAAAAATGCGTACCTAAAAGAATAATATTTAGGCTTGTTTATTTTTTATGTATCGTTCAGGATTCAAATACTTATATATATATATATATTTCGTTTCACTGACGGAAAAGGAAACTTTTGATAAAAATATTATTACTTATAGCGGTTAGGAACGTATTATTAAATTATTGCAATATTATAATAATAATATAACCGGTGCCATTGCATCGTGGGAGCGATCAGCTGGGTGCTCGTATGCCAAGGTCAACGACTGACCCAATTGCCGGGCCATTACACGCGGAGGGTCGTATAATAACGCGTCGTCCGACCACCCCCTTTCCACCTATAAACACACGTATATATATATAATAATAATAATAATAATATCATATCTTGTATATATATAACGACGTATAATACCTATACGTACAGGATAAAAATGGCCGACGAGGAAGGGAAAAAAAAAGGCGAATAAAACGTTCAATTATTTGTCCGACAGATGACGTCGGTGTTGCGTTTACGGCGATAAATATCCGAAAGAACAAGCGCCCGTCCGGCGCACAAACGGGTGAAAACAAACTTTTATTAGCCGTTAACGGGCCCATAACGATAATCGTTCGACAAACGCGCCTATACGTGTATATAGGTACTCATTATTATTATAATTATTATTATTATTTTAGATTCTTTTGGTTTTACAAATGACGTGATTTTCTTTTTCACGTATATTTTTTTATGTCTGTACCCGAAAATTCTACCGGAAACCGTGTTCCGGTCCTTATACAAGCTTACGCCCGCGGTTTCCGGTGGCAAATCACATCTAGTCGATACTCTAGAGAGGTCATTTTTTCATTTTTTTTTTTTTTTTTTTTTCCATTATCATTTGAGATTTTATTGTCAGCGTACTGCCCGTTTACTGTACCTAAACTATTATTTTATTACGCGCACGATGACTGCCTACCGCGCGTTCGCACATATTGTATTATTTTACGCGTACGGAATATAACGTATTAATAACGTAATGCCATTACGCGTAATTCGGTAGTAAATAGTCGCAGTTACACTATTATAATATTATTATAGTCGTAGTGGTACTCGCACGCGAATATAATGATATTATGTAAATGTATCTTAAAACAACAGGCGTATTATACGTGTGAGCGTGCGAGCACTTATATAAATGTGCGTGTGCTATATATATATATATACGCGATCTGGTCCCGGTTGACCGGTTCTATATAAGTACTGCACGAAATATAAAATCAACGTTTAATGTATTATAAAGTATACGATATAAGTGCATGGCCCTCATCAGCTATAGATATTTTAGCGCCCCGAAGAAAAAATTTAACGTCCCCTTTCAAAACGTAAATAAACAGAAAAATAAAATGATCATTTTTTTCGTATTACGAAAATACAGTGATCGTCGATAATCATCGTGTTTTGATTTCGCCATCCTATAAAAGCAAAATTTTGCTACGCCCCAAAGCGACGCACGACTTGCTTGTGTATAGCGACCCTTTAGCGACGGGCCTGAATATACCTAATAAAACGAAAATAATTTCCATATTATTATACTTTACGGCTCATCGGTAAATTTTCCGAACGCCACAACAGTAGTATATATATAGTATCGTTTGAAATAACGTTTTAATAGAAAAAAAAACATTATTTAATGAATACTAGTCCAAACCGCATCGACAACGTGTCCGAATCGCGATTATAGGTATAATTGCCTATATTTGGTATGGGTTTTATCGGTGTAATATAATTACAAAACTTTGTACTTTTTACTTGGAAAATCACAATAGGTAACACGCGATAAAAAGAAGTAAATTTACAACTATAGTCGTTATCTCGATTAATCTCTATATCTTTGCAACTATATTATACGATGAACTATACAAATTAAGGTTATGTTGTTATTAGTTTATAATTAAAAGTATTATGATATTATGTGTTTAACTTAATATTTTTATAGTGTTAATTTATAGTCGAATAACTTATTTTTATTTTTTTTTGAAATCATAATTGACTATTTTTGAGACTAATTTGAATTTAGACAGGAAAATAATTAAACTTTGATTAAATATATAATATGCATATTTTCAGTTAAAAAAAAAAAAAATTTAATATAATTATATAGTAGGTATATAGGTATACAGGAATTGTTCAAAAAAGTCTTTATAATATTATATTATACCTATATTATATTGCTATTATATAATGTTATTTCCGAAGAATGTATTTTCAGTCATTTTGTTTTTTAGCTGTACTTTTTTTAATAGATTTAAAAAAGTATTATATCAAACAATTTATATAAATCATTTAATGTAAATTCTTAATTTGTTAAATATATAAAAACATAAAAATCCTAATAAAAAAAATACATGTTAACTAATTAATGACATAGATAGGTATATAATAAATACTAAATAATTTACAATATAGGTAATTAGTGATGTAGATCGTGACGTATTTCATGTCGTCGTGCATCATGACTATTCCGATATAATTTCAATTTAGTTATCTATAATCAAGTAAATTCTTTAATATTTATGTGATTTTTCATCTGATGAGATTCCTAGTATTTTTTTATCCAACAATGCAATCATATATAATATATATGATATAAATTATGACAACGAGTATTTAAAATTAACTACAGAAATTACACCGTCAAGTATAGGTACTAGGTAATATAGGTATAAGTAACATAATATTGTAACTCCTACAGCTAAACTCAGCTAGTACAATAATAATAGCCATTTTCATTACCTCATACAATGACTGAGGAGAATATAATTGTGTGAATTTACTTTTTTTTTGTTAAACAGGAATATTTTATAATTGTTTAAATTAGTTAAATTGTCAGTCGGGCCCTGCAGGTTCTATTATTTTTTTTTTTTTCAAACATATTTAACAGAACGATATAATTTCTGTATATAAATCTACGTTCTGTCGTTTTATGAGATATTGTTAGATAATATTAAAATTAATTATATTCTGCGTACGTATACATGTTTGGCTATAATAATATGCATGTGGTCGAATACGGTGGCGGTAACTCCTCTCTATGCAGTCGTTCGATCCCACGGCTGAGATCAATTTTAACGACCTCATAAGTCATAATCATATTGTAATTTTATAATATTATATTGTGCGCGGACGATACCGATTCATTAAAAATTACACAACCTTTCTCAACGGAGTCCTTGGACAATTTTTTTTTTCTGTTATTCACTCAGCTAACTCGTTGACACTGAATACAAATACTGAAACATGATATATAAGTACTTATATAAGTTATATATATATATATAATAATTATTATTAATATATAAATCTTAAGTAGTATTTAAATTTTTTATAAATATAGTAAAATTTTCAAATCTACGTGTGTGTAAATAATAGTATAAATGGACTGTATGCGTCAATATATAAAGCACAACAACAAAATTATTGTGAAACTGAATTACACACACACGCGCACTCATAGATATATATTATTATATGTTCGTATGTTTAAATATATAATATGACGTACATAACTGTATATATTTTTTACAATATATATATTTTTTTTTTATTAATTTCATTGTTTCATACAAATATTTCATTTCGAACAGAGCGTAGCACAATAATTTATCAAATATGTAAAAGCGAAATTAACAAAGTAGCCAGTCGTAAAATATACTGTGTAATATAAACTACTTAAAGCATAATTAAGGAAATAATTAAATTGAATCTTATTTATAAATTATGCATACCTGTATTATAAAATATAATATTAAATCGTTATGGTTGTATATAGCCAGTTGCCTTAGTTTGAAGAAGCATGTTTTTTTTTTACATATTTTCTTGAAGATGTTCAGTTTAGTATAATATAAATATTTATTACTGTATACAGATTGATGCAGACATATTTAGATATTCAAAAAATCTGAAATCATATAATTAAAATAAGTATTTAAAAATAATTTATGTACGTTTATATATGTATAATAATAAGTTATATAATATTAGATAATTATTTTTATGAGTTTCAGTACACATCGTTAAAATTATAATATATTAATTGTATATTCAGATAGTATGGTCCCATTATTATAAAAATAGTCAAATAAATTTATGGCTAAAAGGTTTGTTATGATCTCATTAAGTAAGTAAATATATATACGCCATACGGGTATACATGATATTTTTGTAAGTTAAAACGCTTTGTAAACTGCAATCAAGCCATATTAAGATTTTCAATTTGGGTAGGTAAACTATATAATATACAATTTGCGTTTATTGTAATATATGATACCTACATACCTAGTCAGGGCTGGATTTAGGGGTGCCAACGGGGCCCATTTTGAAAATAGATGATAATTTGAGATTTTGGAAAAAGGAAGACCTTTATTTTGCTTCTTCTTTTTAACCTGGTAGCACCCACCATTTCAAAAATCTATTTTTCTTTGTTTATTTTCTTGTTTTCGAAACTTTTCATGTTTTTTTAGGGGGGGGGGGGGCTAAACTATAAATTTGGCCAAGTACCTAGTATAATATTTTATTGTATATGAATTTTTTTTACCTTTCAATGCCTGTACCTACTCCTATTTAAAATATAAAATATTTTGAATCTTAATGGCGTCCCAATGTACTTTTTTGGTATTAAAATGCCTAGGTAGGTACTAACACTATACATATTATTTTTTTAAACTAAAAACACCTAATAATTAAAAATTTATAATTGACAATGATTATAAGGACAGCTGATGTAAAAGTGAAACATGTGAAGATCCGTGTAAAAGGGAAGTTGAGAACTATATAATATATAGGTATATATATTTATTAAATGTAGATAGTGATTCCAAGTAGCTAGAAAGAATACTGAGGTAGAAGATTAAAAATAAAATTCTAAACAAATATTTGAATGCACTTATTCGATATTTTAAATTGTAATAATACTATTATTTAATATTATAAAAATTCAATTATATAAATTAATATATTTGTGATAATAAATTGACAATTACTTCATTAATCTTTATGTTACACACTGCGCATATATTTTAGTATAAAAATATTAATTCCCATTTAAATAATTATGAACATCCCCTATAATTTGCACCACAAATTGAGATTCATTGTTTTGGACGAACGTATATATACTGATTTTTACAATACGGTTTGGTAATAAAAATTAATTTTGTCACGCCTTTAGATTCTATATAATATTGTAAATCATCGGAAGAATATGTTACTTTCGGCATAACGGCGTTAAGACATGTAAATTTACGACTCCTTACTGGTATATATAGTACCAGTTATAGGCTATTATTGCGGTCGGTCGTTATACCACTACATATACACGGGGTTACTATTTAAGGTACTCATATAGAAATAGGTGTTCACCATATTTGATTGAAATATAATGTCTTTATATATATTATATAATAATCTTCTGTGTTAGTGATCCGTGCAGTAACTTCTGAACGACTTGACGGAAATTTCAGAGATTGTTCTCATAGGGATACCGGAAAGGTATATGGAGAGTTGTTTGAACCACGTCCAGTGTTAGGTGGCACCGAACAAACTTTAAAAAAAAAATTTTCGTCGATTACATATATAAACTATATGAACTAGGTACTGTCATCATCATATATATAAATATATATATACAGTACCGGATTTAGGGGGGTGGGCGAACCGGGGCATTTGCCCCGGGCGCCATTATGATGGGACTCAAAATGTAAAAATATTTAAACTTTTCGTCCCGCTTTTGAATGTGGGGTCCCGTTGATGGCTTTCAATTTTTAAATAGAAATTTGGTAGAAATTGACGAATGACTTTTTTTTTTTTTAGTGCTTATTAAAATTTAAAAAGGGGCGCTACAATTATTTTTGACCCGGGTGACAAATTCTCTAGATCCGGCACTGTGTATATATATGTATATATATATATATTATACGAATGCTTTGTAACGCGTAACGTTGCCGCGGTTATCAAATAAAATAATGGAAATTTTATTCGAAAACTATATACTATTAACATTATTATTTATTTATTTATTTTATTCGATAATATTACATTTCACACCTTAACCCCTTTGGCAAAGCCGGGTGTATATAGTCGAGCTATATAGTTTTGATGGGCGGTATAGGTGCCAGTATATATATATATCAGCTATATATATATATATATATATACGGCAGCCCGATCCGGTATATTATGTAATATTGAAAAATATAACTTATATAATTCGATTATATTATAATATATACTCGTATATATATATATATTGTTAGTACAATTCGGTCTTAGAACGTGGCCGACCGTGCATGTGCACCGCGTATTGTATGTATGATTATAATAATATATTATGTATATGTACGAGGCGCACCTAAAAATTGTCTTGTTTCCAATCCCCAACAGGTCGAGGCCCACACACACACATACACATACACATACACATACGTGTACAATTGTGGGATTTATTGATCACCCTTTTCCGAAATATAAGCCACTACACACATGTATACACGTACACACACATAAATACCGTACATATGCGCTTTCACAAGTTTTCCGATGCGTATATATATATATTATATACTGCCGCCACAATCCTCTTTTTGGAGTCCGGCCATAAATCCGTTTCCATAACCACGACAACGGCGGCGGGCACCGCACCGACGCCGGTCATAACACACGCGCTACTAATAGGGTAAAAAAAAATTAAACGAAATTATTCCCACAACGTCCGTCAAGAATGAATATATCGGGTCGTATATACGAATATATGCGCAGTGCCGGATCTAGAGAATTTGACAAAAAAATAATCGTAGCGCCCCTTTTTTAAATTTTAATAAGCAAAAAAAAAAAAAAAAACGGGACGAAAAGTTTAAATTTTTCGACATTTTGCGCCCCATCATAATGGCGCCCCGGGGCAAGTGCATTATAGGTTTGAAGTGAAAAATATATCATACATTAGAGGTTGTACAATATAATAATATGTTATGACGAATAAAATAATATACACATTTAGTTTTCACGATTGTTATAATATTGTTATTATTATAGATAGGTACCTAAATATATTATAGTATGCGGTGGCGATGGTGACGGGGGCACGGGGCGGTATAAACCAGTCGGTCCACGGGAACGTATTATACTTATAGAACGGGAAGGGAAAAAAATGGAAAATAATATGTATAAAAAAAATAAAAATATATATGTATGTGTGTGTAGATAATAATAAATAAATAACTAACCAACGACCAAGTATGTATATATATATATGTATACCGCAGTAATTATTATTAAACTCTCGCGACTCGACGATTTATTACGATTTTATTTTTTTTCTGTGATATTACATTCAGTTAATTGCTTATTATATTAATATTGTATAGGTATACCATACACGTATAGTGTACGCCGCGCCGTCGATATTATATGATAATATTAAACGGCGTTTTAAACGTTTCGCAAATGGCGTGCAAATAATATGAAACGTCGTTATAATGAACCTTCTATACATGCTATATAGAAGTTCAACAGAGTAGTTTATAATATATTTTCCGACATTCGTATTATTATATACGTATTATAATATATATGCAATGCCTACATATATATTTACACACCGCCATCATTATTGCATCGTACTGCAGTTGAACTGGTTGCGTGCACATCATATTAAATTAAATAATGTCGGAAAATTGAATAGAAATAGTATTTTTTATATTGATATATTAAACCGTTTTGATTGTGTAATTTTAGGCGATTCTCGATTATTCCCTACATATTTAAATATTATCTATGTATATATATGTGTGTGTTGACCCTCCCTCGCAAAACCCTTTTTAAAATGTTAAATATTTCATCTATATTAAGCATACTCGTATGCGTAAAAGGAAATTAATTTCTAAAAATATACCTATATATACCTGACTAAGTTTGTGTCTACACCGCAATTAAATTAAATTTTATGTAATTTTTAAAAAAATAATAATAATAACAATAATAAAAGGAAACACTTAAAATGTGCCGCTATAATAAAGTCGAGTGGCTAAGTATACGATTCTGGTCGTGCAGGTGTAATATTATGTATAACTAATTAAGTACCTATAGCATATATAGGCGCGCGTTCCCGTGACAAATTATTATCCACGGGTCAACTTGTTTGTTGACTGGCTGAAATATGACTTGTATAAGTATATATATATTTTATATTATGTAAATATAGGAATTGACGGTAACGCAATTCATTTTTGAGTCTGACAATAAAATAAAAAATCAGTAGTATCGAAAAATAAACCAGTCATTTAAAAATACGCAACTGTTATAATTTATAAATACGTGATAAAATAATAATTTACTATCAATTTGTTCATGTTTTAATTTTTAATCATACATTATTATATTATACGTTAATAAAATGTGCATCCCGAGTATTAAACACATTATAATTAATAATTCGCTTATATGTTTTTTGTTCGCTTATTTCGATTCAGCGCCATTTAATCGTTTATCGAATCCATGCTCATTAATATATTATACTGAAATACTGAGTACTATTTATAAATATACGTATATAAAATATATAGTGTGAGTACTATTCCTAATTTATAATAGCATATTAAATACGTGCTCGTGTATAGTTACATAATACATATATACAAGACTGGTGCAAGTTACTAATTTTTAACACTTTCGTTGGATTCTTAAGAGATTTTGTGTAAATAAAAGTAAAAAAATATTTTAATACTTTTTAAATTTTTTTTAAAAAAATATAGGAAAGAGTATGTTAGATTAAAAGATAAAATTTATTTAAATTTTTGATTAACTTATACAAACTAAATGTTAAATGGAAAAATGGTAAGTTAACTTAGTTGAAAAGTTAATATCTTAAAAACACATGTCATTCATTTTAGTTTATTTATAGTTCATTATAAATATATACATATATTTATAGACTATAATATAGACTAAATAAAAAATTTAAAACACCATATATAGAGCGATGAAAGGATTTTGTATAGATAGATGCACCGAGAAAAAATAAAACAAAATTTAACTTAGAGGGAATAAAAATATAATTAACAAAAAAATAACTCACTGCATAAAAAAACGTTTTTAGTTATATAACTTCGTTTAAATTTAACTTTTCAACTCGTTAATGTTCAGTTTTACATACAAATATTTAAAGTAATCTGGAGAGCAAAATATGTAATAAGTTTATAGACCATGGTAGTGATGCACATTGTGTATAGGTACATCATCTCTGTATGACCTCAACTACTGGACTCACAAAATAAAAATAATAATAAAAGTTTTTCTTAAAAGACTTCTACAGTTTTCACTGCGAGCGCCTAGAGACGTAAAATCACCAGGTAGAATGTCCACGTATAAACCTGTAGCAATCGATCAAAAATCGCACTGTTAAAGGTGTATTATATAGGAACAAAAATATATTCTGAAACAAATACGTAGTATAAAGGCAATTAGTGTGTATTAGAATATTACATAACGTATTGGTACATGTATAATGTTATTCTATGCATTTCATATACGACAACTCAAATTTGTTTATTAGATGATAGAATATTTCTATGTGTATGTACGAAAATCAATAATAAAAAAGAGGCTTTATATAAAATACACATATACATATTATTATAACAAAAAAAAACATTTGAAGAGAATTTTGAGAAAAAGATTAACGAGTTGGAACTACTCATCATAAACTTGTTATGAATATAAAAGCAGTAGATACAGTTTCAAGATACTGTAGCATATATAATATATAAGAAGATACTCACTTATTATATAAAAATATATTGAATTTAAATATAATAAGTTTTTTTTATACCTATATAATAGATATTACTTAATATTATTTATATAAATAAATATATAATATTATATAAAAAATTATCATAATATTATTCAATTTATACAATTTGTTAATGATTATAAATTATATTTTTGTTTTTGTTCCTACTAAAAGTAAAATAATAATATAATTGTTATAATACTGATACATATAATACTGGAAAGATCTCCATGTGTCAATAAGATAAATTAAGTGTTGAAGAGTCATGGAAACTCTAACCTATTATAGACGTACAAGGTTTAAAAAAATGTATTTATAAAATATAAATAATAACTGTAATAAAATTATGATTAAAAATGTATTTCATACGTTTTACATCAGGCTATTTGATGTCGAAGTACAATAACTAATATAGTAATCTTCAATATGATCTGATCTGTAGAACGTTTTTTAATGAATCCATATTGGAATTTTCAATTATCACATTGAATCGTATACGCACTAATAAAATGTATGTATACATTTAATGAATAATATTTTTTTTTTAAATCGGTTAAACAAAAAGACTGAAAGTGTATCGAATCATACAGTGTGTTATTTTGCACGTGGTTGTCGATATTATCGTATAGTTGTTATTCTGACTGAGATTAATTATTAATTCGTTTTTATTATATACGCCGGCTACCTATATAGTGAAATTATTTAAATTTAAATAAACTATTTTAAATTAAAAACAGTAGACTCGATAGCTTTTGCCCAGTGGCGTATTTAGGGGGGAGGGCTAGGGGGGAAATTGCTCCGGGCATCACGTTTTGGAGGCAGCAAATTTAAAAGGGTTTTGTTTGAATAATATATTAATACTTGTTTTTGAAATATTTAATATTCAATGTTTTCTTCAGTTTGAAAAAAAATATAATTAAAAAGTAATGACCTTTTTTTTTGATTATTTAAATTTCAAAGATGTATTTCCGTCGGTATTTTGGATACAGCAAAATTTTTTTGTATAAAAAATAAATACAACACTGGTTTCGCCTTCCAAAATGTCTTTCACGTGTTTATGAACATCCAATACATATACTTATATAACAGACTGCAAATTAAAACAAAATGTTCTTAAAACATTATCAGAAAATAAAATAACATTGTGGATTGAGGACATTTTTTATCCGGAAAATTGTATTTAAACGTTATTCTGTAGAACATTATTTTACTTTCCCGAATATTTTTAAGAACATAAAATTGTTTTTTTTTACGTCTACAGTGTTCGAACTTGAAGAATAGAATACAGGAGCGAGCACACTGGGTCCGTTCAGTTCAGTTCAGTTCAGTTTAGTTGAGTTTGATCGCATTCTTTTTGTGACGGATCAGCGAAAAAAAATGCGTTGGTCACACATTAAATCAGTCCTTTCCGTTCCGTTAAAATTATTACCACTATTATTATTATCGTTTTTATAATCCATTTTTTCGAATTCAATTATATTTTTTAAATAAACTTTAATTTTGTTATTATACACATTTGTACACAATAGAAGTAACACACATCACACTTAAAAACAAACTCGCACACATCAAATATATTATATGAACTTTTATCAAGCAACAACAAACTGCAGGTTTTATATGAAACCGTATTATCATATGTATTCTTATCACGTTTTGGCGTCCGTTTTCAGTCATTTTTGCTAGTCGAAACATACCAGACCGAACTAATATGGACGGAAGGTAAGAGAACTGAACTGAACGGATGCAGTGGGCGCTAGGTCATATATTTATACGCTCATTATATACCTAGTCCGTACTCAACTGAACGAGAATGGACTGAACTGAACGGACCCAGTGTGCTCGCTCCTTAAGAGGTACTTATACTCGATTGAGCATTCGATATACATTAACGTTCCTTCAAACTATTTAACTCGTAACTATATATACCTACTAACTGACTACTGTCGAAATGATTAATAATTGCGGTGTTTTTAAAATATGAAAATAGTTGAAGAACTGCGCTTGCCCTCTCAATTCGTTGACATATCGTGTGTATCTATATCTATATAGTGTCTATCGGCTTGTTCAACCGTTTCGACCATTCTTTGTATGCTTTATCAATACCCTGGAATACCTTGAATGAGCTTACAGCAAAGTAGATTTCGATTAATAATAAACTGCGGATGGCCGCCGCCGGTGAAATCGCTGTTCAATTATTCTCCAATAAACGCGTGTGCCTACCTATATACGAATCGTACATCATAATATATATATATACAGACACAATGACCGACCGTATATTATTTTATGCGATATTTTACGGTAAACTAATGCACAGGCGACACGTAACGTATCGATTTTAAAACGGGAAAATTATGGTTTTGCGTATAATATAATAATATATGTCCGTCGCAAAAGGGTTTAAAATAGACCGGCGCGCTGTTGCCAATAATAGATTTTCGAATTTCGAGGGAAGGGCGGGGGGGGGAGAACGGTGATTTTAGTTAAAATATTAATAATTATAACGATTATACGAGACGCGGTAGTGCGGCTGTGGCGACGGGCTTATGCGATTATATTATCGCGTTGGTTGGCTTTATAATTTGTCGCGTGTCCCTACGTTTTTGGCGGAACATCGAAATCATACTAGTGAATTATCGTCGTGAACATGTGTGGACCCGGCATTTTTTCCTAGAGAGTAAAAGCTGAATATATATATGTACCTATATACCGTTTCATTTATATATATAATATATTATGTATATTATAAAATGTGTGCAGTGTGCATGTATTATATGTCATATGTGTGTACATATGCATAAATATATAGATAGATATATTATATATATATATATATTATAGATATATCTACATACAGTAAAATTTTCGTAATCCGGTCATGTATCACACACCCGCCGCCACAGTCGGTCCTATATGGTCCAAATACGAATCTCCTATATACATATACACATATATATACGTACTCGGAGTGTTTATACGTATATGTGAGTGTGTATAAGTGTATATAGGTAGGTGGACGTGATGCGTTACAGAAGCCGAGGACCTTTTTCCGACAATGCATGTGTATGTGTGTGTTCCGGCCAAAGGACCGGAAGGAAGGAAGGAAGGAAATGACCCCAATTATACACGATATGCCATATCCTAATACCGGATATATATATATATATATATATATATATGTACGTCGAAATATCGCGAATTTCCAGAAAATACGTACGAGTATAGGACGGATCCGATATGGTGAGCACGTATATTTAATATTATATAATTACGAGCTATCGAGAACGTGTGTTTTTGGAATGGTTATTTCGATGATGTTACGAATATGTCGAATCTTATAACTACCTTATAGACCAGAAATGTTTCAATATATTATAAGCCGTCGTCAGTCAATTCAGCGATGCCGTTTGGAGATGAAAATTATTTAATTATTTTTGTACAGCGATACGTGTACACGTGTACTATTGGAAATCCAGTTCAGAGAGATTTTTGAGTTTAAACCATGCCAAATCAGTAAAAAAAAAAAATAGAAATGATTTTAATAAATTATGATTGGCATTCAACTCAAAAATTCATATTTTATTCAATTACAGAATTTTGAAATTATATAGGTAACATTATTATATTTATATATACATACTGCAGTAAATATAATGGTTAGAAAGATAAAAAATAATCAAATGATACAAAAAAAACAGCTATCCATTTTATAATCGAAAACTGCCATTATGACATTTTACAATATTCCATCAGAATTTTCAATTTCATGTTAAGGTACAAGACTATAATGTATACAACGATAAATTGTATATACCATGTGCCAATTTTCAAAATTGGAATAAATTTTTTATAACATGTTAAAATATCAATAATGATCAGTGTTTATGATGAAGCCATATGTGTGTCTGAATGTATATGTTTTTTAAAACCATCCCCAGAGATAAACTAAAAAGTACGACACTAACTTTTAAAGTAGCCATTTAAACTTTTTATCCATATCTATAATACATTATATACAATACACTTTAATAACACTAAGTAGATCGAATTATTAGTAATTGTACGGACAATATTTTTAGAATATTTTTTGGGTTGCAAAGTTATAGTTTTGATTACTTATCATGAACGTTTGTATGGTGTAATATAGTTGCAACCCTTAGATCCACCCACTGTCACGCCTATGTGAATAGTTTAACTAAAATAAACGGCGTCTCGGACTGTTTAGTTAGCAATTGATCAATAACTTATTTTAATAAAAAAATTATTATTATTATTGATTATTATTTTTATTCAGTATTGTTAAGCCTCTTTTATTTGTATTCATATCACGTTATTTTATAAGTTTTGTTGTGATAATATAATATATACCATAATGTATATATACATATAAAATGTTTCTTATATATATATATAAACAGTGGCGCCGTGTAGGCGATTAGACTTTCTGGTAAAATACGGTTGAACCTTCTTATCCATACGACCATACAAAATATTTGGCTGTAGTTATACGTATATACGATTTACTAACACTTTTTTGGAGATAAAGTACGTGACCTATCAAAATTATCCCAAATACAATCAAACATTTTAACGAGTTATTATTAAAAATATTAACGTAATGTGTTTAATGTATACAATAAAATATATTCGTACCTAAATATTGTACTAAGTACTACATTAGTACATTACTATATACATAATATTATTAATATTATATATATATATATTTATACTTTTGTTCGAATAGTATTTTACTGTATTATTTTATATGATATATATGCTATACTCCAGTATTTTAGTGATTTTTATTATTATTATTTTTTATTTTTGAACATTTTCGTTTTAATCACAAAATATTCCTATTGCTAAGAATCAGCGGTCGCGTATTTATAGGCTCATGTACAAAATGCTTCAATGGGGTAATTAATAATTTTCAAAATTAATTTTATACGATATATTATTTTATACGCACTTTGTATATTAACCAGACGATCAGTGCATTAATGTTCATCGTTTGACCACTATTGAGTACTGTACATAATGATAATATTATATAGTATATTTGAGTTGCATGTTTATTTTATGATTAGGTTTTAGGCATTTTTTCGAAGCAGTAAAGTTATGGTTATGCACGGTCGCGTCATTCGTCGATGAAGTTAGGGTAACAGTCAAAACGCTTCTCACTAAAAACACCTATGTATGTTCTTACGTTGCGTCGCGTATTATATTAATATTTTGTTATTGTTGTTTTAACGCAGCAATCGGTTTCGGGTCGAGGACCACGCTGGGAGGAAAACGGGATTTACGCGATCGCATATAAACGACAAATTTATCGCCGCTGACCGGTAGTCCGGTCCGGACCACTTGGTCATTGAGCAAACAGTCTTATCGTTTTGTGTGTATACGCGCGAAGCGACGTCGTCCGTGGACTTACGAGAAGTTACGAGAAAGACGATATGCGATAAACCGCCTCCGACGCCGAAATCTCGCCCGTGCAATAAAATACGACTATAATATTATAGTATAATATAATATATTATGATATACACTTCCGTATATATTATTATAATGACCCATTTCCAAAATTTCGTGTGCCCTATAATGTAATTCGGAATAATAACACTTCCGCACGAAAAACAAGAAAAAAAAAAAACGATTTTTTAAAATAATAACACCAATTTCGATTATATAAAAATATTACCTACATACGAGAGACTACCTATTATATATTATATATTATTATGTACAATGCTTTTTAAGAATAATTTCATCTGCACCTATATATATATATTATTTATAGCCTATATATTCGTCTAAATTAAATTACCAACTCTAATTTGTGTGTAGGTATAAATTGTTATGTACAATATATATATATATAGGTATCATATTCTTTAACGCGTCGAACAAAATTAATGTCTTTTTACATTTCGAATTTAGTATATAATGAAAATATAAACGAGATCAAAATTTAATTTACCGCCAAAATGTATAAAAAAAAAATACAAATAAAAACAGTTAGTATATATACAAGATCCGTCTGTATATATATATATATATTTTTTTTTATGAGTTTTTCACTATGCCGACATTATAATATATACTTGGGTTTTCAGCGCGTTCAAAACATTTTTTAATAATATTATTTTATAATAACAAGTATACGCATAACACGCATTTTGTTTTCACATTTTACAAACATTCGTTGGTGTCCCCATCAAAAACCGTTTGCCGATTTACAGTTTAATTGTTTAAATTAATCGAATCACGTTTTACGGCAGTATTATACGACCAGCCAACATAATAATTTAATAAACTAATATATTCTACTTCATTCAGTAATATAGACATAAATCCACCAAGCCGTATAGATACTTTAGTGATAGCTGGTATTTATTAAGTCGTTTAAATATAATAATTTATCCTTTCTTCGGTCCATACGTCAGCGTTAATCGATTGACAACAACAACTTCAGTAATAATAATAATAATAACAATAATAATAATAATAATAATAATAATAATAATTACAATCTGATTTACCTTGACACGGTGTACTTACATACAATATATAATATATATATATATATATATATATATATATACAGTGTTCCATATATGAAATTATACGACCGTATGTTATAAATTTATAATACATGAAAGAAAAAAAAATACCATATTTTATTGGTTTGCGGCTTTATAAAAAGATAAAAAGCTACTCGATAAAACGCGCGACACAATAATAATATATAATACGCTTTTTCATGCAATGTGCTGTACGAAGTTCTATAATGAACAAAATCGTGGCGCCTCCAAGTTAATTCTAATTGATATTTTCTTTATATTATCGTTATCTCATCATACTCTTCTTAATATAGTATAAAAATATAAACATGTTCGATATATTTTTATAATTCAATGTTTTATATAGTTTTGAATTTATTTACATGTAGCATATATACATGCATACGATTAGAATATAATAGTAATAGGCCAGTTATTCGATTATCAATTATCATGATATACAGCTAGTGTACACAGTTAATAATTTCCCCCGTTCGCCTTGATCGAAATCGACATCGCGAAATCGCTCTGGATTTTTTTTTAAATTTGCGCTCATTAAATTATTATATTATTAAATTACGATTATTGAACATTGGCTAGATCGGAAAATTATGAAATCTAATATTATATATATATATATATATATATACACCAGGAGTACCTATACTGTACTATACAAGTATGTTGTACTTGAACCCGGCGCTCTGCCAGAGAGATGTACGCAATATATACACGGCCAAACGCGCTCGTTTTGTCAAATAAATGTATTTATGCGTAAAATATATATCATAATAATTTAACATAGACAGTATTTATATTATTATCGTAATGAGAGCGGTTAATGTCATTGTTGTCTATATTTTTGTTTTCGTGAAATTTGTATATCAAAAGTGGTTTATTATACTCGTGTATAGTATAACAATATATTCGGCACATGCTCTTTTATTAAATTACGAATCGATAAAATAAAAATTATTTAAAGGCATCGAAAAACAGTTATTTTCAGTATATACCTATATATAAAAATATATATATATTATAGCTGGTATGGTTGGCAGTCTGTATAATATTATATAGCTAACAGTCATGATGAGTAAATAAATTATTGAAAATTACGAAACGCAAGCGTAAAAGAAAATTATTATTATTATTATTATAAAACGACGCGTTTAATATATATATATTGTTGTACACACGTAATATTTTACTGGCGTTTTATATAAATATACGTGGAATGACCTATAGGCTATATGCGCGTGGGTGCGGGTGGTTGCGGAGGGTAGCGGCTGCAGGGTTTCACCTCGTGGAGAAGGGATGATTACTACCCCTTTAGGGGCAAAATGGCAGGGACCGGCGGCGAGCGGCTGCCGGACGGATATTTAGCATGCCCAGGAGACCCGTTTAAATCAATATAAGAAACCCTCTTATAACATGTATACACGTATACATACATCTTCTCTTCGCCGTGGAAATATATATTATAATAACATAACGCATAGCTATACCTTTATGTATATACGGCGGCCGTCATTATACGCGGTGGCGAGGGAGGACGGGTCCGTTTTAAACGCTGTTCGTTTTCCGTTAATGAGGTGGTAATAATGCTGCGATTCTTGCGGCGATAAAATGATTTTCTTCTTTTTTTTTTCTTTCTTTCGAGCGTTTACGACTATTATACGACGACGTGCATTAAAAGAAAATTAAACAATTATTTATATAAACTCGTGTAGGTACGCATAAAACAGCACTTACCGGACGTAAACGGGGCGGTGGAGCCGGTGACGATATTATGACCGCGGTAGTGTCGCATAGGTATTATTGCCGACATGCGAGACGGAGCTGGGACGGACGATGATGGTTTCAGCGCGGACGCGTACGACAAAATGCGACGCGTAACGTCGGTATATCGCTATATACGTGGGTACGTGCACTGTCATCGGCATTATTAAACACATACCGGGTAATAAATAATAAAGTGAAAGTTTCCAAAGGTGAAACTCGTTTTCGGCAGCCCTTTGTTTGCCTTTCGCAGGACACCCTCTGCAGGTATATATTCTTCTGTACAATAGACACCCAGGGACACCGCCATGATGCAACGACGTGTATGTATATATACCTATATATCCATACATACGTACACAGATGCTTATAGGTACATTACAGTATTATACATACGAATACCTAACCTACCCCTAACCTCGGCTGCACCCGTCGACAATGCTACCTATATGTATAATATGGGGACATTCGATTCCGTACGCTCCACGACCACCGCGCCGCCCGAGCGACTAACCAAACAGTAGCACATAGCAGTTTGTTAGACCTTGAGTAGCGTGAAATCAGTTTTACGATAGAAAAATAAAATAATATCGTCTTTAAAATCCGGTAGCTGCAAATATTTCGACACATTTTTGTATTTTTACATTTTTTTTTTTATACACTATTCGCCACTGGACGCCTTATCCTGTGGTCATTTTCAATCAAAATAACGTTTAACAATAAACGTTTTTTTTTTTTTCGTTTTCGTTTTCGGCGATACCTATATATAACATAATATTACAATATTACATGCATTTTTTTTTACACCGTTTTTACGACACACCCCGATAACCCCCGATCCTCACGCGTTCGAGCGTAAATGGTTCCGGCGTACATGATATATAGGTATACGAGTATATATACGCGTACCACTGATATGTATAAACTCAGGGCTAACGGTTTAACAATATATTATGTAATAATATATGCATTTACCCTTTGAGTTTATCTCCGTGTATATAAGTTCTTTGAACGAGCGTGATATTATATACCTGTGTATATATGACTTTGTACAAACAAGTTCGGATATATAATAGCACCAATATATGGACGATAACTATTTCCTGCGGCATTTTCAAAATACATTTGAGTAGGTATATTTTAAATGAAAAAAATAATATTAATTACTCCTCTTATGTAAGTCGTACATGGTTTTTTTTTTAATAAGACCAATCGGTATTTATACGCATAGGTACACCTACTATATATTAGCACGCCTCTCCGTCGCTACCTATTACACCGAAACCCACGAATTTATTTTATCCACATATCATTATTAACGGGTATATGCTAATAATGAAAATGAAAATAATAATGTATAAAAAATTTAGTGATCTATTATGTATTATAGGTTTTATATGTATATTATAATAAACCGCGTTACCCGCTCTGTATAGAATATACGATGTGATTTTCAGAGCACTGCTCTGTACCCCTGCGGTAATGTGAACGCGTAATAATCATATTACTACGTGTATACATATAGACATATTCTATTGTGTGAAATTTTTCAAACAAATAAATAATAATAGGAATTAGGAAAATATCAAATATTTTTTGGAACGGAACAAATTTCGATCTCTTCTATATGTGGCATATCACAAAAAAAATAAAAAATAAAATTCCTACGATAATTAATAAATTAAATATTTCAAAATGTCACATTACACATACACATATATATATATAATAAATTACCTATACATATTATATATTTTATGGGTTCTCCGCGAGCCGAATAGTTTTAGTTTTACAACAAACTCGTTTTTGTTCTCCGACAGGGGTGGGAGAATTACTTTGGGCGATACATCACCGGTAACATCTCAATTAGAAAGAAAGAATCGTCCGTTTTTTCTTCCCTCTCGAGTCCCGCTGCCGTCGCAGTGTAACCAGCTCTGCTATCCGTGTGTATGGCGCGCGCGGTTAAAAGTCTCTGCGGGTGTATAGGGTTTGATGCATGGCCTCGCGGACCGCCCTCCGGTCGACCATTTGCGCGTGTGTATAATATGTTCACGTTATATATACGTGTATATTCGTGTGTGTGTGTGTATATTCGTGTGTGTATGTGTGTGTATGTGTGTGTGTGTGTGTGTGTGTGTGTGTGTGTGTGTGTGTGAGCTTATGTGCTGAAACTAATTTCTCTTCGGATGAAAATAATATAGTACTGCAGGGACGAGGAAAAAGTTTAGAGCTCGGCCAGCTGCAGCGTTGAAGGGGAGGGGGTCGAAAAAATAAAAGTATAACTGAGGGAAAACGAAAAATCGCGACGATACGCGTACCTATATACATCTGGGGAAGAAAAATTAAAATTGTTTCCATTACACACATACGTTTGTATAGTATACATCATATCAATATATATATATATATTTATATATTAGGTACTCCTTACCAGTTACCACCTATAATGGCTATATATAATATATTATATACCTGGGCAAACTGTCCGACTGGCATAACACGTATATATATATGTAGGTACGTATGTTATATATAATACCTATACAAGCATACGGTAGATTCTTATATGACCGCACTAGGAATGTGCGAGTTTCCGGGGGTGGAAAAGTCGAGGCTTTTGTGATTTATTTTATCCGTGGTCGTATATGTGTATACACGGGCCCGAAAGTTTGGGAGACCGGTGCAGAGGGATGGCCGCGAACCCCGCTACCATTTGGTATTGTGCCCAGATTACGCCAAATTGTTCGGCACACACTCGGGAACCGTGGACACGGCAATATAACATCGTATGAGTGTGTATATATACAGGGTGCAGGGTAGCATGTCTGTGATGAAACCACCGAGTATTTCGTGGCTCTATAAATTTTCAACGAATTTATACTGTATATAAAGCCGACAGTTTTTCTTTCACGACGTATATATCTAATATATCTGTTATATATAGGTACGTGTATACATTGCCAGAAGTGTATATGTACGTGTTTTCGTCCCGATATAATTATTACACGTACTCCTCCACCGACCGGTTCACCCCTTAATATTATATATAGTGTGTTCGTTTAATCCGGCCAATTTTCGTAATACGTGACGTCATTATATTGGCATTATATCATGTACTGTCGACGATGTCCGCTGTTTTTCGCACCTAGGGGAAGGCGTATAGTGTATAGATAGGTATATGGCTCGATTCTATTGTCATGAGGTAGGTAATATACAATTCTGCCGGAAGGACCTGTACAAATAGAAAAACAAAACAAAATGCTTTAAAAACATTTTCTACTAGAAGTAAAATAATATTTCAATCATAATGTGTTTTATGGACATTTTAATATTTTCAATATATATTTAATGATTTATAAACGTTAATTTTCCGAGCCAAAAAATCCTCTGCTTAAACATTATTAGAACAATATTTTACATTTCTAATTTTAAAAATGTTTTGTTTTTTTATTTGATGACTGGTAGGTAGTGACTGGAATATATACGAGTGCGTAATAATATGTCCTTATACAATTTTTGTATATAGTATATACAGTTGATATGTATGCATATGTGTATGGTAACCGGTTTGTGTTTTTTTTAATTACTCACCATCGTCAAGGCCGTCACAGATAGGGGGAGCTGTCTGGACCCCCCTTGGAAATTTCTTCAAACGCTGAGATGTTTTATCAAATGTTAATATTGCCGTTTAAATATTTAACCCACTAGAAAAGTCGTCGTATACGGTATATTATATATAACGTACGAAAATGCAGATTAAAACACAAAATTAAGTTTATACGTTATACAATCGTATCGATCAAACACCTGCGGGCCGAAAACCACGGGATAAGATTTGTTTTTCAGGACACCACCGTTCACGCGACATCGTCACGTGCTGCAGTGCACATATAATACGTTATACGTATATACGAGTAGAAACGAACGAAGAACAGTAAATGGCAATTTAGTCGACAAGTATAATATTATGCCATACGAATTTATATAACCATTCTGTATCGTCGCCGTACGGCGAAAACGAACATTTCCGCTCGGCGAATACTTGTTGGAATTATAACACCGGGGAGAAATTGAGTGTACAGTGTACACTGCATCACGTATATAATATATAATATCGCGGGTTCGTCTCGGAAAGTTATTGCCGAAAAAACGTTGAATAAACGCGGCGGAGTGGCGATAAGACAAACCACAATGCCCCGTAATGGATTCGTGTGTATACATAATGAGCAGAGTACTCACAAAAGGAGGCGATAGGCTTTGAAAATATGCGTACATAACTTCAAAAAAATATAAATATATATATATAAATAGAAACCATATATACACGGGGACACACACGTATATATATATATATATATAAATATAGTATAATACGCGAGTATATATACACCCCGAAGGGGGTTTGCGCATGCACTTTTTTTCCTGGCTTCTACCCACCCCGTCACAATGGGGCCGCTAGCGATTTATTGCCGGCCAGATAAAAACTGTGCGGTAAATCATCGTGGGTACACAAAAGGAGCTTTTTCAGTTTTTTTTTTTTTCAAAACGATTTAATTTTTTCTTCACCTCTCCTTCTAATTTTATTTTTCGTCTTTTTTTTTTTTTTTATTCGGGGACGCTCGCACGATAAGACCTTTTTTTTTAACGGTTCTCTTTTAATAAGTCGACGATGAGTCTCGTGCGCGCGCTACATAATCGTCGTCGTATACAGTCATCGCGACGAATAAAAAATGAAAATAAAAACTCCAAGGTGGTTGTAAGATTGGTGATCTTAATTGCCTGTTCTTCGCCCCGGCCACATCCCTTGTGACTTAGGCGGATACGCAGGGTATTTTGTCCATGTATATTTATATATATATATATATATATATATATATTAGAAATGCGTATTGTACTTACCTATATATATATACATATATACTGTAGACAGCAAAGGTTATATTTTTCAAATGATAAACGTTCTATATAATATATAGTCGCTAATGGAGTTCACTGTTAAAATAATTATTACAACTACCCCTTAAACGCCGCCACCCCGTCCCTATGTGTCCTGCCGGCGGAGGGCGCGAGCTTTTTCCGACGGGACCCGCGAGCACAGCGTTCGTATATCCCGTTCGCCCAGTAAGTATATACCATATACATGGTAAAACGACATTAATCTTACGCCGTGTCGCTTTCCGGCATTCCGGATCGTAATTCATTTTCGCCTCGGGGTATAGCAGCAGTGCTAAAAGAAAACTAGCTGTATGAAATTTGTATCGCCACCACCTCGTGCAGTAGTGGAGAAACAGAGTAGTTACACGTTTATAATAAGAGAAACCTTATATTATATTATATATATATATAAATATATACGAGTATTTATATATTGCATACATATAAATCGCGTGTACCCGAGTTTTGTCTCCGAATTTCGGTCAAGTATATAAACCCCCCGGAAGAGTGCCAAAAATGGCCTTTTAATACTCATAAGTCATACTCGTGCATATATATTCTATATTATAAACGCACGCGAACGTTTCAGATATTGCATTTGCCGGCAGTGTATGACGTTTATAGGTATTATAATATATTACAGGAGTGTAATAAATAATATACTCGTTCATATAGTTTCTATATAATCATTTTGAGATAATTTTTCAGTTATTCGATATTGAATTCGCTTTCTACACAGCCGCTATATATTATATTGTCACCGTCTTTACATAAACGACATCTTGGATATATAACAATATTATGATTGTTAAGATACTTTGACTACTTCCTCCTATATCCGGGCCGACTTGATTAAATCGTACACACTTTTTGATCTATTGCAATCGATATAACGTGTATCATGTAGTGATCATCGAGTTATATATTATATAAGCAGTATCCACCCACCTCCGGAGAACCCCTGCAAAAAGTGATTATCCATCTACATTATCCATATGTATATATATATATATATATATATTATAACTGCTATACCTATAGATATATCTTAGTATACCCTATGGAAAATTGGTATCGGCTTTACTATTTTAGATTCGTTACTGGTCTGTAGAAAATTCATTGTAGATATCCATGTTCAACGGGAGTTTAATTAAGCGGGGCAAGTTGATATAGAGTCATTGAGAATACAAAAAAAAAAAAAAAACTAAACAAAAAACTAAACGCACAAGACGTGAGGATGGCCGCAGGACGACCACCAAATAATTTATCCGTCCGAGTTTCATGATTTATTTGACGCCCGATGTATATACAGCCGGGCCCGCCTTTGGTTTTTGTGGAGCCATATATATATATATATATATTAAAATATGTTTTTAAATAGGAATAAAAAAAATACAACATTGATGAATTTACGAGCAACTCGTGTATCATTCGCTGGACTGTCTATATGCAAGAAGGGGGAGGGGAGTAAAATAAAAATGAAAAACAAAACATAAAAAACACCGCGATCGATTCCGCGTATAAGTTCAAAGCCACTCGTATACACCTATACTGAAATCCAAAAAATAAATAAATAAAAATAGAGAAAATAGAAATGGACAATTGGAGCGACTTTACACTTAATATAATATAGTAAAGTTATTGAAATGAAATCCCCCTATACACGTGTGTTTGGAAATTAGAATATTCATTAAATATTTGCCATTTAGTAATACATTTTAATATTCACTTTCGATGTTTTTTTTTTATAAGTAAGTATCTACATATAAGACTAATCGAGTCGGTGCGTTTTTTTTTTCATATTATGTACTTTAGTACATACTACATATTCATGTATTGCAGGATATACCTATTATACATTTTAATATAGACACGTTACGCGTCGGATATAATAGTAGTCGTTGGGTGCTTGTAAAAACAAATATGTATACGCACTTAAGTAGACACAAAAATTAACACAAAATCATATAATATAATATGGTGGGTGTATTTATATTTATTCGGTAGTCGTGTGAGATTTTTTGCAGGCAGCTGCGTGGCATAAGAAAAAGTAAGATAGAAGTCTAGTATATAATATAGAGGCCGTAGGCTATCAAACATGGCTGCGGCCACCGCGACGGTTACGAATCATATATGAGCGACTCATATGCTAAAGATATTTGCTTAACTTTTCGCCGTCATCATCACGAGCCTATTTTTTTTTTGAACATAATACTTTTTACGATAACTATAAAGTTACATCAAAAATTCTATTATACCTTATTATCCCAGGTGACTTAATTTTACAAATACTCGAGACGAATATGCACCTAGGGTCTAACCAAATCTAAACCAACGAAATACGTTATAACATATATATAATATACATATATATATATATATATATATATATATATATATATATATATCGGCACGCTTAATTAAATATGAACAGCTATGTTGGTTTTAAAGTGATAAAAATAAAAATAATATTTTGATATAGGTAAAGCATTAGAATCTATGATTATTACTTTTGTAAAAGTATATTATATATTATAACGTATATTATTTGTAAGAAATGTGTATGATACATATTAGCCATCATTAAATAAGACATTATTCATGTTTTAGGCATATATATAGGTACCTACTGTACAGTGTTAACATTTAAAGATAATAGTACTGTTACCGCATACTGAATATAGCTGGTAGATGGTGAGCGGTGAACCATTGCGGGACGAGTCAGCAGCTACTGTAAGGTGCGTTCGCACAGTCCTTATTTTGGAATAATTTCGTCCGCCGGTAATAATTAGGATTTTTTCCTTATTGTTCTCTTCATACATTTAACTTGTAATAATGATAATAAATCATCGGATACCAAAACTATCGTTACATGTGATACCACACATTCCTTGTGTACATCGAATACGATCGCGTTAAAAATTTGCATTGATAACGTCCTTGAAATGTGACGTGGGATTAAAGAAAAAAAACAAAATACGAATACCACATCTTCGTGGACGTCACTATCTGCATTTGTGTAATTCGGTGAAGCAAGAATCTGCAAAAATAAAAAACAATGTTATATATTACGTATATACAAATATCTAAATAATTATTCATATACATATAGGTAATATCTGTAACTTATGAGACTGCAGTTGGTTAAACTTTGGGAAATCGACTTATTACTATTATCTTGACATATGCATATTAAGCCACTGGTCTAACATAAACTGGAACTCGATCTTACTGAATTGTTATCTAATAATATTGGACTGAACCAGACAACAAATATTTTTACAAAAATGGCAATAAATTGAACTGATAAGTGATATTATTTGAAAATTTAAGCAAATATTATAAACTGGACCTTGTTTTCACATAATTACAAAATCAGTCTAATTTTCGATATTAATATTTGATAAATATATTATGAATTAAATATTTATAGCATATCTTCAGAGTTTTTAATATTCATAGTTCATAAATAGGTACGTCATAACTCATATTATTCACTAGGTACTCAGAAAACAATTTTCACTATATATGTCGTACAGGCATCATTATTTCTTTTGATTTCAATATACAGCTAATATGATATCTCCATTGAAGATTCTCCACGTGTATATGACGATACTGGTCTAAATAATAATAATATCGTTTTTAATATTAAAAACGAAAAAAAATGAATCGAGGCCTTACCGATTCGAATCAATGGTGGGTTTGAACTTTGAACCAGACATGACCAATTCATAGATAATTCTATTTCATAGAACCGAACCCGATTGAGAGCTTGGTCTAGTCCAGTCGGTCAGGACTGATACAAACCGAGATGAATGGTACCAACTATATAACAGTGTGCCCATAATATATCGTACACAGGTTGTATGATATTATTATATATCGTTATAATTGAGACGGTACCTGTATTATATATTATTATACAGTGTTGTAGAATTCATCGTTGTCGGCGGTCAGGCACACGCACAATGGTTTTTCGGAGATTTATTGTTGCAAAGACATGGAAATAATTTACGTGGAAACAAATAAATTATACGAGCTCCGAGGATGGGACCCCCTCCACTGCTCCGTTACTCGGGTACCGAATGGTCGACGGGGTGGCGGCGTCGCGGTCGGCTGATGGTTTGTCTTAATTTTCGACTGTTTATAATTTATATAGGTATATATATATACATAATTTACTTGCTATTCGACCTTTACACGTAATACTTAGGAGGTATTTTGATGACGAGGAGGACGACGACGACGACCGACTGGCATATGGCACACACAGCACGCCCACGATTTATTCTTTCTTCATTTATTTATATACGTATTCGCTTTCGCATATTACATTGTATATAGTGAAAATATATATATATATATATATATATGAACACCCGAAAACTTCTCTCTTTCACCTGGACACATACCGTACCATAATCTATATCCTATATACAATACGAATCGTGTTTTCTCGACAGTTGTTCGGGCACGGACGGATAATTCGCCAGCAATATGCCATGCACGCCGCACTCAAGGCATCGTCACATCGACTATATACTACCTATAACGTGTCTACAATAAACTGCATGTGCGCAGTATCACAATGAAATCCAACAGATATATATACCTATTATGGCGAAAAATTTAATTAACGCGGGCCGCAGTCGATCAAGATGGCCGTCGTTCTGCCTGCGCCATACGCCGCCCCCGATTTTGAATTCCATATGAACTATATGAATAGCTATTGGGTGTATATAATCATTGTTATTATATATATATTTATATATATATAATATGTATATGTAATTACAAATTTATAATTGGAGAAGAACGGTTATGGTATATATAAAACAAATAGCGTTTACATATTTTAAAGAGTTCGACCGCAAAATTGAAAAAGTAAAAAAGTAACACAATGTACGAGTATAATTTACGCGCATCATAATCGTGTCATTCTTGAACATTTTGAGTAGTTTTACATGCATGTCACGCGTGCGTACTTAAAATACGCTAAGTCGACATACGCTGAAATAATCACACGTGTAACGCGCGTTTCCGCAAGATTGATGGACGCTTGGGTGGTACAATATATATAGGTAATATAATATTAATATATAGTTAGTACTGTTGTATGCGCGACAAAACAAAGACCACTCATGTAGCAATGAGAATCAAATATTCGTGTGTAGTACATATGCGCATGCATTTCTAACGTATACGTAAATATATCGACTGAATGATAATGACAATAATCCGTGATCGCCAGTATATAATATAATAAGTATTATAAAAATGAAATGCACACATGGGTCACTCATCGAAATAAACCTGTTTGAATATAATATATATTTATTATAAAGTAACGATACGATATATTGGGTAGAGATATATTACACCTAATAAAAAAAAAAATAAAATTATAATATCCTTTTATACACACATATATACTATTTACATATATACGTACGTATAAACAGTCGAATATTAAATTATTCGTAAACGATTTTCGGGACTATATTATTATTATCGTTATTGTGCACTATGTGCCTAAAAGCCATATATTATTACAATACGTACGTCCATAATTGGCCGTACAGTACTCGTGTGTGTATATTTATATTTAATACAATATTGAGTAAATAATAATAATAATAATAATAATAATATATACGCATACGTTTTTTGAACGCCCACGCTACGACGCGACGGCACGGAGTATACGGCAGAGAGACGCACAAGCCGCCGTTTTGCGGCCATAAGTCATATTTATGCCGGCCGGTAATTTATATACATATATTATTATGAAAGTAGAAAACTGGTCTTTGCGGTGACAAGACCTCCCGGTTTTCGCCATTCATTACGACCGTCTATTTATTATAATATTATGCTTTGCGTTTCCGACTTATTGCGGTATATGAGAGAAAAAAAAAACTGCAGGCCGCCGCGGCGAATATCGTGTGTTTGAGTGTATTGGATATTATAACGTGTATGTAGGTAGGTACACCTTATATTTTCAAAATTGATTTAATCCCCACCGGCCGGATAAGTCATCGAGACAATTTGTGACCGCGTCCGGTGCATAGAAATAATAATAATCACGAAAAATTAATACCATTTTATATTATATACTCTATGCGTCCATGCTGCATACAAACCTGTACGGTGTATATTATAATATAGAAGAACGGTTATCGACAACAACCTAACCGTAATTATATTATATAGGTATATCTACATATTATATTATGAGCATATATGTATAATTCCCGTGCGGAGATGTTGACCGATTCTATATATACGCACGCGTTTCGGAAAACAGCAGACACTTAATTAGAGGGTCATGTTTATATCTATATATGTATATAATGTAGAGGTTTTATATATCATGGTCTCGGAATGTATTGCAGTGGAGCCGAGATGGACCGAAATCTCGTTGCCCGGAGAACGAAAACCAGACGTGTTAAAAATCGCCGTTGTAAAAAACGCACGCGTATGGATGGCGGTGACGACCGCCGCGCCGCTTCGAGGTATTTTCGGATTCGTCTTTCTATTTGTAATAAGTATACATATTTTATAATAAAATAATAATAGAAAACGTGGATAATAACCGTATTTAAAAGCTCGTATTTTCATGTAAAAACTCGAAATTAATTTACACGTGAATATGATTAACAATATCGCGATACAAACGCGGTAGATAAATAATAGAATTTTTGATCTTCTACCGTTTCGATTTCGGATTAAATCTGTCGACTCGGTTTGTATTTTCCAATAATATATTAGTGCAGCACATATGTGAATAGAAATCGCTTCTGCTCTTATAGTCGATGAAATATTGTATATTATTATTATAATACGTCCTATATATTATATTTGCGTTATTGCGTCTAATATAACATCTACCTATTATAGATAATAACGATGATATATTATGATGTTGTTTTACCGCGGATCTTTTTTCTCGGATTATATTCAGACCGTTTGTCGCGGTGTCCTCTTTTCATTTATAATTTATACCTACACTAACGTCTTGCCGAGACATGAATAATACTATTATTCTTGCGCGAGAGTTTATATTATACTATACACAGAGAATCATCGTAATATTCGGTAGAAATTAACTGTTATTGAACGTATTAGATGTATAGCATATATTATATATATTATAATATTTGCATAATTTAAAAAAAACACATTTAGATATCGATACCATATTTTAGCGTGCAGGTTGAGCGTATACGCATTTTTTTTTTCTCCGGAATATCTAGCTTCTTTAAAAACCCGTTCTAACATTTTGTACACGAATAAAATAATATTACAAGTATATTATAAATACGTGTTTACTAGACGTTTTATATATTATAATATATACTCAAAACGTATATAGAATAATTGCGTTTTCAGTGCAGTGTAGGGTTCCGTTCGCGAAATACTTCCGGCTGAAATACTTTGTTCGCACGCCCGAGACCCAAGTCGACATAGTACATATACATATATATATATATATATATATAATAGTATAATATATTATAATATAAATTATAGTACTCTGTCTCTCTGTCTTAGGTTCGTCGTCAGCGGCGTAGTAATTTCGCGTGCGACACTGTTTCACCGAGGCGGCGGCAGTGTTGCATAAGACGATATATGGTCGCGGACCCTTGTGCCGAGGCGCCTAATTTAAATTTACACCACTCGCTAGACGTCTGAAATGAAGTCATTTGAATAAAATCGTTGGCGCGTTTCGGTCGCCTGCGCTGTAAATCCCCATACGTCACCGCCAGCAGCCGTTCGCTCGTTTTCGCTCCCGTCTGACGTATCTACACACACACACACACTGTATATGTGTGTGTGTGTGTGTGTGTGTGTGTGTGTATGTGTGTGTGTCATATATGCATATTATGTACGTATGTGTGTGTGTGTATGGGAATAAAATTCGATATATACGTATGATATCATAATATGTGAAAATACTGTAATTCGTGCGTGTGTATAGTAATTGAGTCGTCGTTGGCGCAGTGTATGAGGCGAAACTAAATCGTTTAAAATACATGTATATGTATTATAATCGTGTACGAAAACAAAATAATAAAATAAAATAATGATAAATACCGTTCGTGATGAATATAGAATACACATCTCTCTATTTCTCTCCCTGTATGCATATACATATATACAAACTCCTATACCTACTACTATATTATATACACATAATATGTAACTATACGTCTTTATTGGTGGCCATCATTTAGAATACGTTTCCCCCGACATTTCGACCCGTCTACACTTTTTTATAATTTATTATGTTACATCAGTCGTATGCACACAGCCATTAAGCAACAAATTACTTTTTTCTCATTTCGTACACCTATATATATATATATATATAGATGTGTACACACATAATATATTATACGCATATATATATATATATATATTTGATCGTGGATTTATCGTTAAAAAATAAAAGTACAGGTAACAAATTTCGAACGCCGCTGAAAATCACAAATATAGGTACATATACCTATATATTGTAATATTCGACATGTTTGCGGGTGACCCGTACGTCCGCAGCCCACCTACAATATGCGATATCATATTTTATACGTAGAAAAATTTAGTAGATTTTTTTTTTTACAAACTATCGTCAGCCCGTCAATTTTGCTATTTTCTGCCACAAATCGCTATAGAAATAGAATATAATATAGATCACATAGATGATCAGCGCACACACTATGTATAGTGAGTACTTACAATATAGGCTATAGGTGGTCATTAGACCTATTTGAGAACGATTTGGTGAACATCATATGATCGACCATGGCTGGTAAAATTATTTCGGCCCGTGCGCTTATTTGCTTAAGTACAAAATCGCGTGTAGCTGTGCTATTAACCGTATATGTACATATTGTATACATACCCATAATCGACTATACTGCCAAAGTTTCGAATTTTCTATACTATCATAACTCGTGAGTACACATATTATATATAGCTGTATACCAGGTATAAAACGTTATATTATCTATATAATATAACCATATAATACATGTAGAATGTAGGTACGTCGTATCGTATCTATCGTGTGAGCTGAGATCAAGACGATGTCCGAAAACTATTATTACGATCGCTCTGCGCTCATATATAATATTATGTTATATATACACACTTTGGAAACTACTATATACACGTCTTTGCGATCCGATTTAACGGCGTTTCTTTATTAATTTGCTACCGCGGTCATTATACCACCCTATATATATATATATATATATATAGGTATTTTATTATTATGTGCATCGTCGGCGGCACGACACCGACGATCGTTAACGTGTAGGTACTTGTATTAATTCCCACCGCATCACGCGTATGTAATATATTATACTCACGCACGTTTATCGCGGGGATCGTCGATTTTTCCGCGTTTTATTTTTTTGACGTTTCGTTAGCTCTTTTATTTTCTGTTTTTTTTTTTTTTTTGTATTTTTGTACATAATTAATTTGCTCGGTAAAATAATTGTCACGTCATTGGCGGGTGGGCACGCGTTTCGGGATATACACTGTATGATAATATATAATATATTCGTGTGTTTTTCACGTGTCCGCCGTGTGTATATTATAAATACTATATGATATAATATTATAATAGTGCGAGAAGTAGGTAATAAAACTATTACGAGTATAATATTATCTACGTATATATATAGTTTCGTAAAAATGCGTTTTAATTACCCATAACCGATGGTTATCATCGCACGGACTGTCGTGCGCACACAGGTGTAAGTACCCTCCACCCCAACATAGCGTCATCACCGCCCTTAACTCCATCACGACGTTCGAAATGCGTCCAATTATTATTATTATTATTATTATTACTGTATACAAACCCCAACGATAGTTCGTGGCTACGTTGTCGTTTGCCCCCTTCGGCGGTGAACGGCAACAACGCAAAACGCGCGGTGGCGTCCGTCCCACATTATCCGATTAAACAAAAAAAAAAAAAAAAAAACAAAAACAAAACAAAAAGTTACTCGTAATGTTTCCATTCAACCGAATCTATATAACATTAGAATAATACAATTTATAGGTATAGTTATTTGTGTATCTAATATACAAAACTCTTTTTGGTGGGGAGAGGGTGTTGAGGCTTTAATTTTCGAAAAAAATAGATATGTATGTTATCTAATAATTATGTATAATATTTCAGTAATTATCTATTAAGTACAATGAAAGTTACTTTCATCATAAATCGATAGATATAAATATAAAGTAGGTGATGACGAAATTAATTTTAACGGTCAGACAACACAAAGGGTAATTTTTGTTGATTTGAGTCGTTACGGCGGTACATAATAAAATATTAAAATCGATTACGCGGAACAGGATACAGAGAGTGCGAAAAAAGCTAAGTGTTTATCATCATTAAATTACATCGTTTTATCTGTTGTATCGTATGTACTTATAAAGTTTAAACAGATTTTAATATAATTTAATATTTTAAAATCCTGAGAAAAAGAACCGTTGAGATTTTACTAGCGTTGACATATTATATATATATATATATATATATGTATATGAATTTGTATAATACTTGTATATCAAAAATATATATATATATATAATATCCAGATAGGGTTTTACGGAATTTTCAGGTAAATTCCTGACATCGGTTTTCAACACGAATGACACATTAAGTACATAAATAAATGTGTATAGGACTTGAAAATTTTACGAAGAGTAAAAATTTTTCTAATAACACAAAACCTTACTTAACTGCGAATTAACGACATTATATTTGGAATGTCATTAGAATATAGGCGTAAGAAAAAAACTCGTAAAAGAGGTTAAAATAAAAAACGGGTTCGATTAAAATACGTATGTCACATATAGCTATGTTAGGCCGGGCGCACACGGAAAGAGCAAAACTGTTCCAAGCAGCTCGGAACATTTTGCTCCAATCAGCTCGGAACACGTAATAAAATCAAACAGCGATCATGTTTTGTTTTGTGTTGTCGTGTTTTGTTGTTGACTGATAAGTTGCACGCTTTAATTACTTTGCATGTGTTCTAATTGTCTCTAAACCGCTCCGAACTGCTCGGTTCGGCTCGGAGCGGTTTTGCTCTTCCAGTGTGCGCTGGGCCTTATACGGAAATATCTATTTACAACTAATTTCGGTGCAATATTTTTACGATTTCGTAGTATTATATTATTAATTATTTACTCATTTTCTACCCATAATTATTAATTATAGTATTATACCTACATTATATATGATCGTGGTGACCGGCTTCAAGGGTGATGCGTTTTTTATTTTTTGACAATGTATTATGTTGAGTTGTACACAAAATTTAAGTTAACACATTCCACATTTCTATATTATACATAAACTAACTACGACGGCCGACGACGTTGCCGTTTATGCGCGCGTGCATGTGCATCGACGGCGGCAATATGGACGCGACAAGCAGACCGACGATGGCCGCCGCCGCCGCCGCGCCGGTGGTGTTCCGATCACGTCTTGTACTTAACCGTGTTAACACGTCGTCGTCTTCGCCACCCGGTATACCTAATATTATACCACGGACCGCATACCGGGTATACTTATTATAACCGAAAGACGGTAATCGGGTAATTCCTATATATATATATATATTACAACATATAGGTAACTAATACACAGACTGCCTCCGTTGTTAGGTTCAGACGCCGATGGGTGCGCCGGCCGTCTCGGCAGTCATCCATCGTCGTACTTCAGTACTTGTACATAAAACATAATATATTTTATACGTACATTTCATGCGTATGAACGTAATATATCATAATGTCATCACGAAGGTACGTTATAACGTACAATATCGTTCTAATTGGCTTTCGAAACGAACAAATAATATCATCGGATATGATGATTATTGAGAAACGAATAGCGTCCGATAACCCGATGTCTGTACGGATCGTATACTTATATATAAGGCACGTCGTCACAGTCACAGTCGTCGCGTCAATGCAGCTGGCGTGGGTGTGGCCTGAACGCTCACCGCGGAGAGCTAATTAATTTCAAAAATGATTCTTTTCCTCCCCGTTCATTTCGGTTTTACATAATATATCATACACAGTATATATATATATATATATTTTACATACTCATATATAATATATTACCAATACGATATCCGATTGATTTATGTCCGGTCTATATGGTATGTTGGCGTAAACTACTATACAGCGGTATATGTAGGTATACAGCGGTATGTATGTAGGTATACAGCGGTATATGTATAGGTATACGCGTATAGCGTACACGAAGCGTTTGCCCACCCCAATTGTGTATTTTGCTGTATAACAACCACGTGTGTTTGCGTACGTGTGTGAATGCTGTTGGATTTTCGGATATTCTAAATTTTTTTACGTTTTCATATCTAAAAATCACTTTCTACATCACCCGCTCTGTACTACTGCATTCGCTGTGGAGAGCATTGTGCGTAAAAACAATGTGTATGTACCTACCACGCGCGCGAACGCACGGGCCGGTCCACGTTTGGCTATTTTTGTGCCAATTTTTACACCCACTGTCGAATTTTTTCTCTCACTATCGACGGACCCGATAATGTATATTATTACGGCCATATATATTTTGGATCTCGTTGCCAAAATAGAAGTAATATATAGGTATACCCTCCCAGCTAGTTGCTGCATGCAAGCGCGTCCGTCCAGTATATATAGGTATACCTGTACTTGTCAATAAATGTACGCGTGTGTGTTATACAAAAATCATGTCCTAGTTTCTTCATTTGCATAAAATAAACACCATGGTGATAAGGATCAAAGGGATTATTATAATATCGACGGTTGTCCACGCGTGAACGTTTCCTGCGTAACGCGGTGGATCGTGATATCAGTAAATTCGGATTTTTGTTATATGCTACGCGGGTTTAGGTATCTACTTCTTTTAGAAATGGGATAATTATAATAAAATTATACGAGTGTCGTGTATAAAAAAGCTACAACGAAAACCAAAAAGATATCTATGTGTGATACCTACAATGTAAGGTATATACCTACACAATCGCTGCATAAAATTGATTCATTTGATTTTAATTGATTCTAAATTCTGAACTTAACCTAACCATCGAAAAAAACCGTTACCTACTTATTATTGCGTGTAATTTATGTATAACAGACTTACATCGAATACATGTTTTCGAAAGACTCTGTGTGGGTACGTTGCATCTAATGGTATTTAGCATAAAGTTTGATCGAATAACAACGACCCAATTTCAAAATAATTGCGCTATTATTTATTTAAGTATACTCACCCTGTCGTATTACATTATAGGCACAATGTTATTATATAACATCATAATATATACCTTCTGTTTGTCGTTACTTAGCAACGTTGTTATTATTATTGGTTTTTCTATTATTCGTTTCAAATAGTTTTATTCAGAATATTTTAGAGGGGGCGTGGGGAGTGGAAAATAAGATTTTTTCTAACATATTTATTCGTAATATCTTATCATCATAATAATATATTCATCATAATTAATAGCAACATCATATAAAATATAACAAAAAAATATGATCCAAAAAATTTAAATTGTCAAAAATTATACAAACCTGGGATGACAAAATTGTCATCACCTATCTAGATAAAAAAAATATTGTAGCTAGGTATACATTTAAATTTTAATATTATACTGCACTTATATAATATCCAACGGCAGAAACCTTATGTTTACATTGGAATCTAAATTTACGACAAATGTTTTTGGCAAAGTTTTAAACGAATACCAACAAATCTAAACCTGGCCCTGTGCAGTGTTCCTGTCAATATTTTATGCAAAAGCCAAAAACCACTCGCGGTGGAGGTCCACGTATAATTCATCAACCTAGAGGTTTTATTGTTTTATTATTTTTTTTCATTAAAAAAAATAACAATTTCAAGCGTTCACACTTCACAATAATCTATAGATACCGTAATAGATTATAGGACATAGGCAATATACAATAATGTATAATATTATACTTTCATAAACTTTTCTACAAGTTACCACTATAGCCACATATTTTTCAGTTTTTCAGTTTTTTTAATATACGTTCATAATATAATATAGAATAATCAAGTTTTAGCGCTTTATTTTTAAAAAAATTTTTCAATTGAATTGGTAAATCTTTGACTAGTGATATTTAGATTATTATCCTTCCATATCGATGACAACTATATAATACTGTAATACAATATATTATATTATATACCATTGAAAACGAATGCAACTGTCTTGAAAATATTTCAATCTATATAACATTATGAAGGGATATACATTTGAAAAAGAAACAAATTCTCCCCCTATTTTCGTATATCTATATAGTACAATATATTATATACCTTTACGTGTAGTTTATAAATATTTTACACGAGAGTCAAACCGGATTTGAAAAATTTGTAATTCGAATAATATGATTATAGTGTCTCGGCTACTGCGCTAGTTATACTTGTACATAAATTATAAATTAAAAATGTATACTTGCGGGTAGATCGATTTTGCTTTCTTAAATTTTGAGTAAACTAGACCGGACTAAATTCAATATTTTAACACGAAATCAGTATGAGTTGTGTTATTATTTACTAGTACTTAGGTATGTAATTATAATTTATATATTATATTTTCCGAGTTTCGTATTATACGATTTATTTGTACGTCTTGAGATAGCTCCATAATATTCGTGTGCATGCGAGTTTACGAAACATTATATTATGTACTTTCATGTTTGAAATAGACTCGTGTCGACCAGTTCTTAAATTTGGCGAAATGTCGTCAATTTACATAATAGTACGTCGTCTGGAGACTTATATAGTAGGTATACAAATTGCGAACTATACGTTGTATTATATACGCGATAGAATTTTAACAAATTTCACATAGTCATCGTAAAATTATGTGTTTTTTTTTTTCTTTTTACAATTTCCCGATATGATATGGGAGATACCTTAGTCCACCTTAGTCTTTATATTCGCGCATTCGTGTCGTCTGGGTGAGTGGGGGGGGGGGGGCACGCGTGGCCGCCGCCGTATAACGTACACGGTATTGTGTGTCTCATCGTCGTAATAATATTAATATTACCGTCGTCGTCGTGTGCATAATGCGATGTTTACCGCGAGCGGGTAATTGTAATTCGAGGGCAATAAATTCCGAGCCGGGGCCAGTAAATCAAAACCGCGGTGTTCCGCGCGTGCACTCTCCTCGTTCGCCTACACCGCGCCAGTATACACAGTACACATATTATTATGAAAACACACCGTATATATTTAATATTTATGTTATTATTTTATATTTAATATTATTGTCGTCGTGTACACGTATTGTATTATTTATATTTTTTTTTTTATATTATTATTATTTCTATAGTACGCTTAATTTAATTTAAAAACAAACCGCCCCGTATTCCCGAAAATGCGTTGCCGACAATATCGGCCGGTGGTAATAATATTCAAAACGAAAGTAAAATAATACTACCTACGTCAATTATTATTATAAATCGTAACTAGATACTATCATAATATGATATATTATTATTGTATACATACTAGGATATATAATGTGTCGATATACCAGTATATTCTTATGGTTGACTTGACTTGCTTTGTGGGGGTGGGGGTACTCTGTCTCAAGCTTATTGTGCTTCTTCCAGAGGGTCGGATGTTTCAGGAGTTGTGAGGTGGTGAGGGGGTGAATTTTTGGTTTTTGAATTTTAGAAATTGAGTGGACGGTTTCTTTTGTGGCCGTCGAGTAGGCCGGGGCGGGTTGAGATTGACTTGATGTGTGGAAAATTCTTATGGTTTCCCGGGCTGCACTATATATAATAATGTGTAATAGGTATTATGTACGTTACCGTCTAGATTTCTATACACATTTACGTGCATTTAGGGCTGCAATAATAATACACACTCAAGCGATTCTATAGTACAATTTGATATATATATATATTTATATCTAATTCTGTGTCGAACTAATTAAGAGGGGTGACCGCGAGCACCCACGTTTTGATTTACGGGGCCAATTGTACGACGGTAAGTGTACGGAGTGCAGACCGGGAAGAGATAAATGTGTGTGTGTGTATATTATAATAATCCTCCGACGCCCGAACGGGGTGCGCACCGGCACGCGAACCGTTTTCACACCAGCGATCGCCGCGGCTGTCGATATTTCCATTTCGTCGTCGTGTATACACATTGTGCGAGTTTTCCAAATCAATATAATAATATTGTTACGTTATAATATTATGATAAAACGTCGATTTATGTCCTAACCGTCCTGTACGCCGCCGTTCGTTTTGTGCAAGTTTTTCACGCGTCAAACGGTTTTTTCGTCTTAACATCTGAACGTATTTTTATATCCTTTATTAATCTATACACGCACAGTGTACATAGCACGAGGTACGACGTCCTCTGCTGTGGCGACCACCAAGCATTACAGACTAATATTATCGTCGTCGAAATTCGAAAACGAACGCTCGCCCAGTACGGGACCATCTCGTTTTTGTATAATATTCAAAATGAGTGGTCTATTGTTGTATTATAGTTGTTGTTCATGTCACCGTCCCTACTCACCTTGTGCTAACCAAACTTTGAACGAGTAATTCATTTTATACGTACACACACATACGAGTTGGTCTTGCAGTATACATACACACACACATATGCATATAATAATATGCGAATACTTAAACAAGCGCCAAAGCGCCAACAAATGCAGACACGCGGTAATATTTCACAATTATTAATTGAGGGTTCTTCAAACTATATATATATATATATAATATATACGTGAGTACATTAGGTACCTATATGCCATATATTCCTATAAACATTAATACTTGAACGGTGGCTTATCAAAACCTCCACGAATAATTTTGCAGTAGTATTATAATAGTCGTATACGTATTCGATTGGCACATATATATACTTATAAGTGTGGAGTGACGCGTTTTATTTTTCGGAAAAAATTTTGGACATTTTTAAATAAAAGTTCGATTTAGAAAAACGTTTGTCCTGCACATGTTTTTATAATACATAAATGTGCACGCATTGATGAAAATCTCACGATTTCAATCAGAGATTTCGGTTCATATGTAATATGGTTTAGACGGATTCATTTGGGTTTATTATATGTGTATAGGTACAGATATAATCCAATTGCAGCGCGAAGGACTGTAATGTTATCCTATAAATGGAAAATGAGTAAGGATGACGAAGGTCGAGGCCTCGCTACCGCAAAAGTGCTAAATTCCCTTCCTTTTTCCTTTTTCCTTACTCTCTCGGGGAAAAACTTTTAAAAGCGGCTATACAATTTATATATACGACCCGATGGAATCGGTCGTTTATATAGAATTTGATTTTCACCAAATAACCCATAATACTTTACCTATACAACGATGCTGTTTTCTTCGTATATAAATAATATTATATTGCTGTTTTGATTTAATAAACGTCCAAAAGACTTTTTGTGTATATTTTTACGTCAATAATCAAACGTATTGGATGACTTTTTGTTGTTTTTTTTTTTTTTTACTTCGTCAATACTCCGACAGTAAAGACAGGTCTGGGCGTTACCCGTTAAGTGTCCATTTCGTTATTGACAAATGATTCCTGGTGGTAATTATTTAAATTTTCCCGGGTAGGAGGAAATACTAGTGTCTTCGAGGTTAAATAGTCGTGTAATTTTTATACGAATTGTCTCTCAAACCATATTTTATGAATTGTCGTCCAAATAAATTCTATATTTTATCGTAATTATAATAATTACAAACAATTAACTGAAGCTTGAAAAAGTTCTTAACGTATAACAAATAAGTAATATTTTAAATAGAAAAGGCGTATCATTGAAGTCCTACAAATTTTTTTGTGCGAAATCATTATGCAGTTATGAACAGTTTTAGAAGACAATTCGTATATAATTTTGAAATATCTGAATTTATTTTTAATTATACTTTTTATATATGATTAGGATGTGAAACAATTCCTATATTTTTTGAAGTAACTAGTATGCTCTACCTAGTACCGTCTTATGACAATCGATTTGTTATTATTTATTATTGGATCATAATAGTCAGCTTCCGAGACGTACTTTTTCACTACGTCCCGGGAACTGTTTACTATGAGTTAAAAAATAACAAACTGATCGGATTTATTTACAAAAATTAAAGAAAAAAAGCCTCCCGAGAAGGTATATATTAATAAAGGATTGTCAATGAATAGTTTTAGTTTCCAAGGGCAGATTTTTTTTCAACCAACTAGTTTAGGTCCAATAATATTGACATGTGGACGGCATGGAACGCGGTCTACGGGACAGTTAGAGATCTTGACGGTACCGGGAAGTACCTTGTGTTGTTAGGGTACAAACTATTTTCTAATATTTGATAAATTAACAACTATATAAATTACAATACATAGGTATACAAAACGTTCTATGCGCTCAAAAAAAAATGAAAAATATATGTTTATACATAAAAATAATTACAATTTACTTGAGAAGTTGGTATACATTTATGTACTCGATGACTTCCGAGACGATAAAAAACCAGTCGTTTCACACAACTTATACACTAACGCACTCGTTTATTATATACAATATACACACTGATGCATTGGTAGACCGCAGGCCTGTTATTATTTTAATGACGGAATTAATCGGACGATGGGATGTCGGTTTCGGGAGGTACACCTATGGGCAAACCGCGTGCACGTGCACAAAATGAAATCGTTTCATTTTAAAAAATAAGATTTTTCGTGCTCTTCTTTTTGATTAATTCACTAAAATGTATTCAAATTAACGCTTATGTTATATATCATGCCTAATATATAATTTATAAAATAATATAATATATACCTATATTTATTATTTAGGCACATGTTATACACTATTATAGAATATATTTATTAGATTATTGTGTCCAAAAAACGATATTCTTTTGAAGTCGTTTTTAATTTCCTGGGTATTTTTACTCTTACATTTTTGGTCAAAACAATTTTCATTTTTACTTTTGCTTATGCTTAATTAGAAAATTCTATTTTTGTACCTACTAATATATATGACTATATATTATATTACATCCTAATATTCAAGCATTAATTATTTACTGTGGGTTGTGATTTGTTTTAATGGAAAATATTGAATAAACTAATGGTCGTTGAGTTGAACGTATGAGTCAGCTGTGAATTGAGATTGTTCTTGTGTTGATGTTATGAATGAACGTTTTCGGGACTACCATGACTCTGGTAGATTTCTCGTACTGCCCTCTAGCGGACGGCTATGGAAATACTGCTGTACGGATCGGTGCAGATGGCGCACCGTCTGCGCCCACTGTCATGATGGGAGGGTGTACGAATGAATGTGGAAAACGGAATGGCCGATAATGTCGTTCGAGTGGTTTTATTTTTATTATCATTGTTATTTTTACGATTATTATTATTTTTTTACCCAATCGTTTCCATATACGACGACAATCGTGGCAAATACTACTTGTTTTTTCGCCGTTGTCGCAGTTGTATTTTTTTTTCGTATTTTCCACGTTCAGAAATAATAAACGTCAGCGAGACCATCCGACTGATGTCGAAATCGAATGTAAGAACCGTGGAGTATAGTATAATAGTAAAATATAATAGTATAATCTGAAATATAATGCGTCTCATTCATCAAAAAATTCGGTCATTGGACAACATTAAAAATCACGTAAATGTGGTAAAAAAAAACATACACACACAACATATATAATACCGTCTTACCAAAACTTACGCAGACGACGGACAAAAGATTATAATAAATATCTGGTATTTATAAACGAGTATACTTATGCGTTTTATTTATTTGTTATTATTCTTTTTAGTTTTTAATATATTTTAAAACAATATATTGCGTGATTTTTGTAGGACACCAGCCTTATAAGTATGTTTTCCGAATGTACGGCGCATTGGTTAGGCAACAACATAGACATGAATCGTCGATGGTTTTTCGGGGGTCGACGTAGTATAGTAACTTCATTCTGCTGCAATCTTTTCATATCATAATATTTTTCATTTACGTTTCGTAATTGTTGTTAATTTTATTTTGGGTATTTCACGATTTTTGTATAATTCGAAAACGACAGATAAATAAAAATATCCTTTGTATGTTTATGCAAAAAAAAAAAAAATAATATATTTTTTATTGAATATACCATCAACGCAGAGTCTCACGTATCGGACTTAAGGACAATTCGTTTGAATTTGAAAAACCGGTCAGGAAATTTAATATTTAGACTCGAATGACTTTCCAATTATAAAGTAGTTATTCGAAAACGCGCAATAAGTCGCGGATAGAGAACCATTGTTTAACCTGTTTGGCCGATGATTATAAACCTATTGAAAAATGCATTGGCCTTTTATTGTATTTGATTGATAACAATATAATAATGTTTAGAAGTATACAGATGAAGCTTGACTAGTTTTTATTCGTACCTCGACCGACTGTAAAATATAGATAGTATAAAGTGAATCTCAAACGCACATGTTTACTCGTACACTCGAAAAAATAATATATTGACAATTTATTACCTCATAAAAATTAAAAGATTCGATATCAGTATATTACATACCAGGGTATGTGGATTATTTGAAAATATTTTATAAATAAATTATGTACATATATATATATATATATTTATTTGAAATGAAAAAATGGACTCATTGTCCATAAAATATCGATATGCAAATATTCGGCACTGCGGATGTTATGAATATAATATTATTATTGTTTAATTCATATTACGGTGCTCAATAAAATTCGTAAGACGCAAAGTGTACCGCAGTCATCACTGTAATGACCGTGTTGGGGTGTAGATGTAATGTTCGTGGAGACGACTACTATTGGTCACGGTAATAAAAAAAAAAATAACCTAATCCTTGTAAATTGGTCGTATAAAATAATATAAGACGGGTCCTTATGGGTGTTTATTTTAGGTATATATTATATACGTATGCATATATGGGTATACGATTGTAAAAGTGCTACCAACAGCCAGTGCAGTTAATTGTATTTTTATTATACGTCCTGGCTCGTATTTACGTAGATACTCGTATTCGTTAACGATCGTAAACCATTTTTCCACGTCGCCGTCGAATATACCTAATCTCTTTTTAATAATCGTCTATTAACATTTCACCTTTTCAAGTGTACATACGGGTGGTACTTGTATCGTAGGTATACACAGCTAGGTATTATACCTGGTTATCGGTAGGCCGATTTTTCGTTTTCTGTCATCCACTGGATATATTACACATATATATGGATAATGTGTACGAAATGTGCACCGAGACGAGCAATAAAACACGTTATATAGAGAACCCGACATACGATGCTGTACTATGTACCTATGACGCACATATATACTTACAATTATATTGCCTTTTTAAATGAAAATAAAATATAAAACGCCTTGATGGCGGGGTGCGTGGTGGTGGGCGGTAGGATGCCATGATGATAAAACCCGACCATAAATCAAAATGGCCTCGCCATCTGGCGGTGCAACACGGATCCCCGGCTGCGCGCCTATATAATTCCATCATGGCCGAACCCAACGGAGACCTTTTTTTTTTTTTTTTTATATTAGAAAAAACTAAATACACCATATTTTTAATATTCCAATGTGTTTATATTAAATTGTCACTTCTGTTGATTCTTGGACATACGCGACTTTGCCAATCAAGTACAAGTATATATTATATAAGTATAATATTGTCAAATAATTTTTGGAAAAAAATTCATTTTGGGGGTGATAACGCATTCGTTTCGTCACTCGTTTGTTCTGTAAAAATACTTTTAAAAGGGCGTGTATTATATGTAACTTGTTGTGTATGTTTGAGGTGGATCTTATTTTATTTTCCCGTTTCTGCCAAGATATAGGTATTAGATATATATACCTACCCGCTATTATTCCAATAACCGAATTCCGGCAGTCGTGTATTATTTATAATAAAAAAAAAAAACCATTTTATTATTTTGGTAAACTCTTTATTTCATTGTATCTAAATATTCTTTAAAATCACTCGATAATATTATATCTAATATTGTCGTGTATGCGACACGTGTGGATACCACAATGTAGGTATATAATGTTATAATATATTATCGGTATGTGCATATTATACGACAATACGATGACGACGGTCCAAACGGGGCACGGGAGAAAATGCATACTTTATAATATATGAGAGAAAAAAAATACAGTTATTTCTATTCGGTCCCGAGATGAAAAATAAAGACGTTCATGCGAGCGAATGCACTTTATACGCACGCGTGTGTATATATATATACAATATACTTGGTAAAATTTACATATGTGCGTATCGTCGGCGACTGGGTACGAGGGGAAGGGTTGTATTGTTGTTAGCGCACGTGGATCCGTTTGTATATTTGTGTATGTATATGTGTATATTTAAGCATGTGTGTGTCAGTGTGTATAAGTATATATTTGTATGTGTGCGTACATGTATATGTGAGTTTGGAATATAACGTTTTCTGAGAGGAAAGGGAAGTTCACCGCATAACTCTGTCAACCGAGTTCGATTCACGCGCGACTCTGGTTGTATAATATGTATAAATTGTACGCATATAATATAGTGTTCCATGAATATTTACTTGCCACATAATATTTCTTGGACGAATAATGTCGATTTTTAGGATTATTTTGGTGAAATAAAAAAATAATTATAATAATAATAATAATAGGTACATGTATTAAATATGTATGTTAATAATCTATGAGTACCTATAGTAATATACCTACGGTTTTGATGACTTTTTCAGTTTTTAATAATATGTAATTGTACATTATATATAGTACCTATGTAGGTATCTATACCTACCATGAATAGGTACTAAGTAATTCTATTTGGCGAGAATGTTTAATATCGTTATCACTGTAAGTTGTAATATGAAAATAATTATTCTAATAAATATACATAACTCATTTATTAAATATCTAAATACTCTGTATCTTGATATGACGAAAATATAGATGCATTTAAATTTTCAAAAAATTTTACTATATTTTTAAAATAAAATCAAAATTTAAAAATCGTTACATAATGTATATATTACAATGTGTAAATAGTCGTGGAATACCCTCTATATTATATTATAATACATACACGCGTTTTTTTATGTACGCGTTAGTCGTCTCTATCGGTTGTACGTTCATCTTTGTCCCCGGGCCATACTTATATAAATATTATGTACCTATATATGCACATTATACGTATACTCAAGGGGATTGCAAGCAGGGTTTCTTTTTAAGAAGTTCAGTATAAGCAATAACACAAATTGACTCGTGTGCATTTAATTTTAGTTCTATATCATCAAGATATTAATTTTAGATTTTAAATCATATGTATGGGGAAATGAGTATAGGTAGGTAGTCGAAATTTGAATAATGTGGGAAAGTCGATCTCATGTAGATAATAACAAATTAAATATGTTTGGTAGTAAAAAATATTGATGGGTCATTAATGATAATATGTATGTATAGATATTTATATATTTAAATGTTTATTTGTTGTACAGAAAGATGGGGTTTCGAATATGAAACGAAACACAGGATTAAGTGTAGATAGATAAACTGGAGAGAAGCGTCAGGTATTTTTTGTGATAAAAAACTCTCAATTAGGTTAAAAAGTAAATTTTATAAGGCAGCGGTGAGACCTGCAATGATGTCTGGAACAGAATGTTGGGCAGTAGATAGAAAGATAGAACAGAGAATGAGTGTCGCTGAGATGAGAATGTTAAAGTGGATGAGTGGAGTTAGTAGAGAGGATAAAATAAGGAATGAGTATATATACGAGGTATATTATAGGAGTAATTTCGATAGTAGACAAAATGAGGGAGAATAGATTAAGATGGCTCGGGCATGTATTAAGGAGGGAAGAGACTGGGACAGTAAGATTAGTAAAGGAAATGTATGTTAGTGGGAAGAGGGGGAGAGGAAGACCGAAAAACAAGTTGGGGGATGCGATGGAAAGTGATATGAGAAAGGTGGGAGTAAATTAAGAAAATGTGGTAGATAGAATTAAGTGGAAGTGTTGGACCAGGGTGGTCGACCATAAATATTTGTGAGAGAAGGCAAAGGAGAAGAAAAAGATAGGTAGATATTTATATGTTTATATATGTTACATTTCCTAAAATAATATTCAAAAAATACTAAATTACATATTATATAAAGATGAAGCTCAAAATACAATTAAAATATATCTACAATACAATTGTATATGTATAACACGCATAGAAAAGTTTTAATTTTTAATTTATAATTATTTTAATTAAGTTTAGTTAAGTATATATTTATATTATAAATTTAATAAAAATTTATTTAGTTATGTAGTATTTGAAAATTTCATGAAAAATACAAATTTTAAAATGTTATAAAACAGTAAAATATTATTATTATTTATTATTTTTCCTGTAAATATTATATAAAAAAATTATATATTACACCAATTAGAACATATTTATCTCATTTAATTATGCATTTTAACATTTATAATTTGTATTATGCAATATATCATTAAATTCTAAATCCTTTATTTAACAATATTGAAAATATTTATCATGTAATAATGTTTTCATAATATACACAATACAATTTATTGATAATATGATTTTTAGGCAGGTGGTAGTTTTCACTGTATTCCAATTGTAAAAATTATATGTACACCTTTTTTAATAAAATTCTCTTATTTTTAGTTTTTATAAGAATTATACATTTGTACATAAATGTACTTCGAAACACACTATGAACTTAACATTAAAAAAAAAATGAAAAAAACACATTATATCTATAACTTCATGGAATTTATTTATTTAAGATTGAAGAATAAAAATTACATTAATGTGTGGTAGTGATTGCACATTGAAAATTGATAAAATAGTTATTTTACTAAATTCACATGTTATATATGTATGTATGTATCGAATAATAACATAAAAATAATAATTATTGCAGTGTATAATTCCTATAGTTACTAATTTAATTTAATGAATTTGTATACCTACATACTCAGGAAAAGTGAAACCAATGTCTTGGTACCATTATCACCAACACTTTATTTATATTCTTCGGTCCTCGCCCATCACATTAACGTCATGGTTTTTAATTATCGTAAACCCACTCAAAAACTGCTTTATTATCTTCTTTTAATACTAAACTGTTAAATATATTACTTAATAAGTAAACAAAATTTGAAGAAAAAAAGTTTACAGGAGATAATAGACAATATATTTAGGTAGCATTATCTATATTGTATAGAATAATCAACTGCGTACATACCTACCCTGGCACAGTTAAATTTTTAATATTTTGTTTTCTCGTTAAGACGATAGGTACCTACAGTTTTTTTTTTTAAACAGTAGTAGGTATAATGAATTTTTATCTGACGCTACGGTTTGTATTTATTATTTATTATAGTTAACGCCCATACTGGCAGCAATTTAAATCACCATTCAAATTAGGCAATTAGTGTAAGATATACATTAATTACAATTATCATATAACCTGTAAAAAAAATACATAATATGTTAAAATGTGATGTTATAAACAAGACAGAACAAAAACTAAACTATAAATAGAATAATAATTTCATTGTTTAAATAATTCTATATGCTACAAAAAACAACTGGAAAATTGAATGATGATTTCTCCTTTGGCAGGTTGAAATACGAGCGGATATCATGTATATATTCAGTCCTTTGTCTCGTCAAAAAAAATCTATTAGCGATTAGAAAAAAACAAAAATAAATAATATAGGGCTTATCTATTTTATTATATCAAACTATACAGTATATTACGAATTTCGAAGGTTTCATCTCAGGTTTAGGTAGTAAATATTGTGACGTGTTTCAAGTGCATTGTGTTAATGGCTATTACGGTTTTGACCGTATGGTAGTAGTGTACTGTAGCTCTTCGCATATAGTACGGCAGCCGGTTGACCTCACTTAAGGACACACAACAATATAACCATCGTTTGCGTCCGCGCACATTGCAGTTATATATACGATCGAATACAGAAACACGATCAAAAACATATATTATATCCTGAAAGGATTGTACAAAATAAGTAGTTGGAAATAAAACGAATGGTTCCCAAAAGAACATTTAAACAAATATATTATGTAGTTTTATTTATAGTACACACCAATACTGACAGAAATAAATCCACAAAAAGTAATGCACCAACTGCAGTACGATATTTATTAAAATACTATAAGAATTATACCGGTTGCTATGTATATTACACGACAACATATTAGAATACATAATAATATTGTTTTTAAGGTTTTTTAATGTATGTTAAAAAACGGTGTATACGTGTATTTTTCGTTATTGTTGCGCGTCATTAATATTCTAGTCGTTTTTTTTTTTTAGTAACAGCTCGACTAGAACCACAGAGTCTGGTGTATTTTTACCAAGTACCTAATCATGGTACATATTGTGAGAAAATTTAGAAATTGTGAATACCACACGTGATGCGGTTATACAGCATGTGTATGCGTGTGTGTGCGTGTGTGTGTGTGAAAGTGTACAATATGTTTTTAAAAATAAAAATCGTATACGAAAGAAACAACTTCCATCGCGCGGGTATGACCATATGACTAAAAGGCAGGACGTCGGGCGGGTCGTCAAAAGGAAGAAGGAACTGGTATTTAATGTTCGTGTACACGGGATTTATGAGCCCGGAAGGTTACAAGCATCTTCCTGCAGCAGTAAGTCTCCCGGGCGGGCGCGTGCGTGCGTATTTTCCTGGTCCACCGACGTATAGGCGGCTCTCCCGGCCCTGCGGGGTATATACCGGAGGCGTAAGCTGCTCCTGCGGGATCGCAAATTGAGGAATTGAGCAATTGCAGGACCATAAATAATAGTGGTTTTTGGATCCGGCTGCAGGGTCCTATCTTCCGCCTGCTGAAGTCCCCGTGGGTCCCTCCGTCGGTGCGCGCGCTCTTCCGATTTCTCATTTTTGCGCATCCTTCTCTTGCGTCCTAAGTCCTCTGGAATCCTAAATTATACACGACATCATAATATAGCAAATATAGCAATAATACTCGTAATAATAATAATAATAATAATAATAATAATAATAATAATAATAATAATAATAATAATAATAATAATAGGTAATAATAATAATAATAATAATAATAATAATAATAATGATAATAATAATAATAATAGGTAATAATAATAATAATAATAATAATAATAATAATAATAATAATAATAATATACGTTCTGGTATAACATACACACAAATATATATGATGTATAATTGTGTGAGTGTTCGTGAAGGGGAAAAAATCGCGCGCCCTTTCAACCGGATCGTAAACTACACACTTAACACGTATTCTGGATTAGACCAACGTATAATATTATATATATACTCATATGAGGTCCTGTATATCCTTTTTTGGGTCCACTACATATCAACGGTCTTATGTGTCATATATATATATATACACCAAAAAGTAATAGGTCGGTCGTATTTTATGCGTTCTTTTAGTGTTTTTTTTTTTCTAAAAAGAATAAAAGTATAAAAATTGTTGGCACGTTTTATGTACAAGTATATTATATACCTACCGTGGTTAATACGCGTAGCCGAACATTACACATTATTGGCATACCGATTTTTCGGTACGTTACCGCAATCGATTTTGTAGTGGGTACCGGTACCTATATAATATACTATTAATATCCATAACGACCTTTGAATAGAGCGTAAAAATTAATTCTAATTCTTTCATAGCAACCGAAATGGACATAACCGTTTTCTTCCACTGTGAAAACATACAAATAATTTAATAAATGTACCTAATAAGTGAATAATTTATTTGTGTAATATGTAAAATACTTTTGACAAATAACATAACAAATGCCTAAAAAAATTAAATGTTATAATTTTTTAAATTATAATATTAATTAGTACAAACTAATAGGTCATTATTGTTTAATGAAATAAATGTTGACGGTAAATTTATGGCAATAAGATAAAAAAAAAAACAATATACCTACTTTATTCATAAACGTAATAATAGTACCTATTCTTAATAATATATAAGTAATATTAATAAATAATAAGGTACGTACTCGTAAGTTATATGTATAGTAGTAGTTATGCAATTGATATTCTTAAGTTTTAAGTATGCAGTAACATAACATATTTTTTCAAAACAAATTCTTAATATATTTTAAATATGTAACACTGATATAGTTGTATAATATAATCTTTAATGATATAAATAAGTAAATGTACATGAAAAAATTATTTCAAAAATACATCATAAAAAAAAATCGTCATATATTTACTTAGTTTTTGAAAAATAATAACTATTATTATAGCTACATGGTTTTTTTTTTTTTTTTTTTATCATAAAACGTCGATTATGTTTGCGTTTAATTGGAAATATTATTATTTGTTATTTTTGCATTAAATTTGATTATATTTATTACCTATTTATTTACAATTATTTATAAATAATATATAAACGTCGAATACAGCAGTTAGACTGTATTTTATTCGCTACATAACTCTTAAGAATATTAGCTGCGTGTACCTATACATATGTTATATATAAAACATACAGAATGAATACAATACAAAATTACACGGAATATGTATAATGTATCAAAGTTGTGCAAGTATTTCTCGAGCGGTGTGTATTCCGTGTATTTAGATATAGGAACTTATATTTGAAAAAAAAAAAAATATATATTCAAATAAATAGGTACTTTTCAACAGCTCTGCAAATGTGTTACTATTCGGGCGGGGTATGTACAATAATAAACACAGTTAGACGCCAAGAATGTCGACTTCTTTAAAATAATATACATAGGATATATATATATGTGTGCGTACACGAATATGTCTTCGCGCGTGGGCACATGGCTACTTGATATAATATGGAGAATAACTTTACATTTATTAAAAAAATTTATCATTAAATTATGTTCTTTCCTTTATATTATTATTATTATTATTATATTATCCTCGTTCCCCAGCATGCTGCAGCATCCACCTTCGTACCACAGCTCTCCACGATATCCGCGGTGATAATATGTACCTACAATGTACATACTTATATATATATATATATATATGTATAGATGTATTTAATACAGGATATATACGTTATATAGCCGAGTTGGTGTATATACTTGTGCGTTTCCACGGTAATACGTTATAATCGTTGTCACATCGGCTGTTGATTTATTACGTTTTATAGCCTGTGACATTTAATAAAAAAATAAAATGAAAATGAAAAAAGAAACCTTGAGAGAGGGAAACGGGCACACAAACTCGATCTCACTCTCTCATAACCCGCCCATCTCGCCTATACAAAATTTCATTCTGAGATCTCTTCGGGCCGCGCTTGCTGCAGACATTAGTCTTTATATATATATATATATTTTTTTATCGTATGTACATATCTCATATACGGCGGCGACGGGCAAACAGGCAACGTGTCGGAGTTGCCAGGTCTCCAAGGTTATATTGTGTGTGTGTATAATGTATATGTATGTATATTTGGATGTGTATGCGTTGGCTATCATAGTCGATGACCGGGTGTGTTTTTCGAAAAAGAACATTTTTCAACCACTTGAACGCATTTTTTTGTTTAAGTGGCCGACCGGGTTCGATTAGGTCTTCTGTAGTACCTACCTACCTATATATCGCACAGATGCTTATAATATATATATATACATACTGCACATTACACATATATAATATTGTCTGCTTAATTTCTGATCTCGAAAATCAAAAGAGAAATAGTAATAAATATCACGTTCTAATCGAATGCATGCAATTTTCGGTATAGGATGTCCGCAAGTATACCCTTTACTAATATTACATCGCACCTAATATCCGGTCATTCAGTTCAAGATGACATATTCCCGACAATAACCCAAAAAATGAAAAAAAAAGAGTTAACTACACTATAGTTTTTCTTATATTTAATCAATTTTAATTCAATTTTGCAATGAAAATGAGTTAAATTATTGATCAATAAATAGCTCTTACTCCGTATTAGCATAAAATAATAAAACATCTATATTATAATAAAGTTGTATATATATATATATATATATTTATTATACCAATTGTTCTTTTTGGAGTTTTTGAGTGGTTGTAATTTTGGATGGTCGATATTTAGAAATCAGAATTAACGTTTTATTATTATGGGTTTTTAATTTGTGTACAATACATTTGTGTCGACGCCTCAATAATATACAATCGGCTAATAAAAATATATATCTATAAAAACACACCCGTCGTACTTGGCAACATTACAATTTTTTTTTTTTTTCGCGATCATAGAACGTAAAACGGTGATATTTAAACCAGTTTATTAACTATTATAATACTATAGCTATATATATATATTATTTTATGGATTATACCTCGGACTATACGAATTTTGAGTGTTTTGCTATTTTATATATCAAGGAAAAAGCCACTTTGTCATTACTGCGGAAATTTAAATAAATTTATTACGTATGCACTGCAACTATTATAGATAATAGGCGTTATAATGAATATTAATTATTATAATTTTATGTCGACTAGAATATTTTCTCGTCTGAACAATTTTGCGCGTAGGGTTCGTATTATGCGATTCACTACTTTTTAACATAAATCAATAATACGGGAGTGTAAAATTATTCGTAAACTATCAACCCGCAGTATATATGATTATGGTAATAGGTGATAATGGTCGAATCGACATTTTCAATTTATACGTAGGCAAATATTCGTATAGAACACCGTATATAAATATACGCGTTGAAACTGAATATCGCGTTTACCATTTTTTTATTTATTTTTTTTTCGTGTAGTTCGTGCTCACGTTATAGATGAAAATCGGATAGACCACACCGCGGGAACACAAAAACCTAACGTACTCTTAACACGTACCTTCTCGTAATACGTCCAATTCATTATAGATACATATAGGTAATATAGTGTCTACTCCACATACGTATACAATGTATATAATATTATATACACTTTTTCATCTTATAACGAATTACACGCATGAAAATCTAGTTATAAGTATATATTATATTATATTATACGGGCACGATGCTGCTGCAGGACCCAAATATCGCCCATTTCGTAGTAGGTACACTGCATATGCGTATACATGCGGCTAATTATTTCGACGCACACAAAATATAATGGGTGTACAGTAAATAAAACGTATATTTTTCTGTTTCTCTTAATATTCGATACAATCTATTTGGGGTATGATATATTGTTTTTAAACTATTGACTATTCGAGGTCGTTTCCAACACGTATTTTTCAATTAAATTTATTGCGTTAAATACCAATTAGTATATAAACGAACGATATGTAAGCCCATCCATCATCCTATACCGAAAATATTAATTTGATTTTTTTTTATAATATACTTCGTAAATTATAATATGTGAGAAATAAGACCAGCTATTTCGATAATCCGGCTATATCTCCGTTTAATTCGTTAATAATTATTGTAATATAATATTATATGAACACTATATAAATCTATCCCAATCCAAATTACTTTTATCGCGTTTCAATATTTAACCAAAATGCATACATATATAAATATATGTGCATGTATACCAAAAAAATTTTCATTTTTTACCGTTCACTTTTGGCAACATTTTAACGTAGGGTATACTCTTTATTAATATGTTTTATTTATATTCATTATCTATTGTATATTAGTAACTTACATTATAGGTACACTACACGTTTCTACTCACCTTACGACGTGTAGTACCTATAACAGACAAAATATAGATTAAACGAAATTTATGCGCATAAAATATCTACATAATTCGGTAATTAGTCAAGTTAATGACTTTGTACGTAACGGCCGGTGCCCTGCACCCACGATCGTATAAATAGTCAACAATAATAATTCAATTAGAATTTAATTTAATTGGGAAAGTTAAGTTATACTAGGATAGATTCGTCAAAAACATAGAAAGTAAATATCTATACAAATGTATTTAATGTGTATAAGGGGTCCGAACGTGATTTAAAACAATACCTACCACAAAAACAAAATATGCATCCCAATTCAAAAAATGTAAAAAAAAAAAAAAATATCATTATTGTAAAAACTTTACTTAATATGGAGTACTATTACGTTTTTACAATACGTAAAATGTCTTTTGTACGAAATCCGTACCTAATTTCGAAACTTCTCTACCTCATATTACAGTATATGTGACGTGTATAATCATTCTTCGACAAGTAAAATTTTAGACGTTATACCGTGTTTTTTTCCGCATTTACTCGAATTATGGTCTCTGGTATTCGTGTACATTCAGTCCGAATGGAGGGCGAGGGTACATTTTATGATCTGATATATTACCTGATGTGTAGGCACGCACGATGCACGTGCATAATGTATGATATAGGACACCTCAGGGACACGTATCTTCCCGCTTAGTTGTACACTGGTACCTAGGTATATACATTACTCTAGATTTGATTACGTCTCGCAAAGTCATGCGATGGGGTGGAAGAAAAACCGCCTCCGGAGATTTTTTTTATCCGGATGCTGCGCGTGCAACTGCATCCGTGTACGGGGCGGGCGGTCCCGATGCGATTTGCGTGCACGAGACGGTCGCCGTTGCCGTCGCCGGCTGCATAATATATATAATATTATATGTTCGTACATACATATAGTATTATATAATGTGCCGTGAAATTCCTTCGAGATTAACGTTGTTCTTCGTATACGGTTTTCCGGCGTCGCGTCATCGTGTTATATTAAAAGCCGTAATTCAATCGGACGACGAGAGGGTCAAAAAGACGTGGTCGCGGGAATTTCGCATGTCGTAAATTCAAATGCCGGGGACGACTATAATGCAGTATTGGCGGACCACAGTCCTGCGAGATAAATGTATTCATAAAGGGTGGGGGGGGATGGTGTCGAGCACTAGCCGCCGCCGCACACGTCTTCGCGAGGTCTATTAGCGAAATTAAACTTAGGCCCGAATTTATAGCCCCCGGCGGTTTTTGTAAAGGCTCGGCAACGTTTCACCCCCCACGCCGGACATTGTTCTCGAGGCGTTCGCTTGCAGCTATACTGATGCAGCAGCTCGACTTATCACCTCGACGCGCACATAAGCGCATATTAAATAAACCTAAATTGCGAATTTAACTAAATACAACGTAATCCCTCTTATATATATATACGCTATACATAATACTATTATAGGCTACTATCTGAAGAGTGTTCGTTCCTCATAATAGTAATTGTTATATAATATATACCTATATGATATTATTATATAGTATGTATTAGGTATTATAGTGAAGAGTAAAACTTTTTTTTTGAACACACGCTTGTCCTGGTGTATTTTGAACGGTCGAACGATTCGTTTTCAACACGTTCTTGACTGTGCACGTATATTGTGATCTTCCGTCTTTCGGTCAAAGATCATATTTTATTTTTTCGCCGACAAATTAACAAACGATTTAATCGTTTTGATAAATTGACCCGAGGAGTTTCGATAACGACGACGCTCGTAAATTCGTTCTCGCAAACGGTCGGCGTAATGTCTCGACGAGTCTTTCATTGTTCCAATGCCTTCTAGGTGGGTGGCTTTTTATTATATTTTTATTGTACTTCGATTATTCCGTTATTAATCATCGGCATTATTTTTGGCTACAAATCACGCGCTTGTAAACGCTGTCGTATCTTTAAAAAATCACATCTAGCGGCGTGGAAGTGGAGGGCGTAGATTTTTCTCATTTTTTTTTTTTTTTTTCTGAAGGTGAACAATATTGTGTGACTGAACGGTATTATACTACTCGTATATTGTAACTATCACGTATATTTTATTGGAAAATCAAAAATTGTTTTGTCTTACACACAATATGATCGTTCGATATATCCATCTTCTGGTACATACCGGCCGTATATAGATACATGTATATATAATGTATATTATCTAAGTATACCTACAAGTCCTATATGTACTATCCATTCGGCGTTTGATCATTGAACCGCAATGTATACTAAATACGTGCGAACGTGATTTACCAATTTATCCTTCGAGGCCGATACCTATTCATGTGTGAACACCTGTAGGAGTGTAATCACGTCTGCATATCGTGGTCAACGGCGGATGGACGTATATATAATATGATGAGATATTATTTTCTGATAGCGATCAAGATAGAACTGTATTTTCGGCGTGAACATATAATATGTCCCCCAGATCGATTTTAATAATATTAATATTATCCACTATATATAGGTATGTATAAATATGATGAATAATAATTATAATAATCGTTTACGACGATTATACTGCTGCTGAGGCGTGTCCGCGCGGTTATAATAAAATGCAATTGAATACATATTATTATAACGTACGAACACTACATTCTAGGGCGTATTATCACTATGTCTTCGGGGTGGCCGTGCTTCATATTCTCCGGTAGGAAATTTCGCGTCCAGACGATCCTTCGAATCCTTTCGGACGTCCGTGATACTGCAGGTATCGAACGGCGCGCTCCCATGGCAAATTACTCGCCGCCGTATATATATATATATATTTTATTTTTAATACGATAAACGGCAGTTTAATGACTTTTCCCCGAGATTTATGCCCACTATAAATCACTCGAAACACGCATATACGCTATATAGTTATGCGTCCCGAAATTAAGGAGCTCCCTTAATCATTTACTACACACACGTGGTTCCCCATAAATAACGATATTTTGTATACCCACTAACGTACTTGTACGATGTCTACCTATATATATATATATATATATATATATATATATATATAGTGTAGTACACCTCAACCGATGGCTCTAGCGTTATACAGCAGTGAGCATGAATAATGTAAGGAAATTAAGAATTATTTTCCCTATTACCGTTTGCTCTAATACGTTACCCTATTATATATAGGTAACTATAATATATCTGTCAGGGAAGTACACAAAATACGTCTGTAAAATTATTATATATTATTATGATAAAGTACAGAAATACAATATCATAAACGTGTGTGTTTTCGAGTTTTTCGGCCGGGAATCACATTTAAGTATACATTAGAATACGATAAATATTGTTGCATATGTGTATATTTATCGTGTGTACTATTTAAATTTTAAAAATTAATATCATTTTAGTTTTTCAAACTATTTATTCTTCCATAAATTAAAGCATATATTATAGTGATTGTGAACTTCTGAGTAAAAACAGATTTAAATACACCCTAAGAATACACGAATATACTAAATACACACACAAGTTGTAAACATGAAAAGCTTACAAAATGTGTAACATGTATATATGATATCTTGTATGTGCTTTTATATATTCTTTGTATTGTCGAGACGCGCATTTATAAGTCGTCGGGGATATAATTTTTCGGCACAACCGTTTTTATTTTACGAGTCGTTATAATATAATAGAAATCCGACACATTATATTATGTATAATGTATATACAGTGTATTATTATATAAATACACATAACGATATATGTTACGAACGAAAACTCTTTGTATATACGATATTATTATTTGAACGTCCCTGTGTTCGTGTGTGACGTGGCGTATATATATATATATATATATATATGTGTGTGTGTGTGTGTGTGTAATATACATGTAATGCGTTTCCGTGGCGTCACGACGAAAAAACGTCGTATCTCTGCTCGGCGTTTCCTCCTAAACACATCGTGACGTTTATATCGAGTGCATAAATATCACCGGGGCCGTTATCTCGATTCCATCGGAAGTCCATTGGCGCCTCAGAAATATAGCTGAAAATCGCGTTTCCTCTGCCGGGAGCTAAGGCCAGGATACAATGTACCACACCACCCGATACGTAAGATACATATATATACGTTTCGAGGACCGAAGGGGAGTGCGAAAAGAAAAAAAAAAAAAACGAAACGTGTACAATATAATAACACACACGATATTCGTATATATGTGTATAAGGCAAACTCGAGAGAGAAAATATTACGAGAATATTATTGTGTGTACATATATATATATATATATATATATATAGTCCTTTTGGACTTGTATATTATTATTATTATTATTATTATTATTATTATATGTATGCCGTCGGAATATTCGCGAGCGCACAATGGCCGTTCCCGTGGCTGCTGCGTCTCGAAACGGAGAATGTATACTCTTTTATAGTCGGACGACGACGACGACGACGACGACGACTATCATCGTTTCCCCTTCGCAGCGAAACGCGACCATATATACCGCGGTCGGTATATATGTGGTTTACTATTATATAATATAATGCACATATATATATATATATATATATCGTGTGATAATAATATGGGCATAGTACCAATATTTGCCGAGTATATATTATCGTACCATATATACATACATATATCGCCTGCGCTAGACGACTTAATAGCTGTGCCGGTCTCTCGCATCGAAAACGATCCCCACCACCATATATATGGATTTAATTAATTATTATTATTATTATGATATATATATAATATATTATTATATTTATACGCGTGTACGTATATATCTATGAAAGAAAGGTTTTTTTTTTTTTTTTTTTTTAATGGTGTCGCGCAAACGCGCCTTGCCAGGACACGCCTATCGTCCGGTCCTTAACGGCCTTGTAAAACATCCGCGAAACCGCGCTTAAACGATAATAGTGCGTATTATATACGCGTATAATATTACGTACGTATTATACGAGGGAGAAAACAAACTATTATTTCAGTAATAAAGATTGTTAAAAATAAAATGTAATTATGAAATCGTCGCGAATAATGACTTGAACCCTCTCCCGGAAAACGTCGTTATACTGCAGTCGTTGTATACGCGCATTTGAGTCAGGCGGACGAGTACAGTGTGCTCGAATTTCGAGTGTTGATGAAAATTACATCTCACTCCGGACCCATGAGTTTTGAACTCAATGTTCGACGCTCGTTGACGGTTACACCAATAAGGTGCAATTCAATGCGATCTAGGTAGAATCCTATTTATTTCGTGACGTTTTCGATTTAAATAATATAATATAGTTCTCTAATAAAAAGTTTTCTGCAGATAGGTACAATATAAAAAAAACAGCGTTAAACCGATATATTATATTATATTTGATCTGCTAAAAATTGAAAAAAATAAATAAATGTTGTCGACGACTTAGGTCTCCTAGAAAAGGTTGTCGAGTGTCATATAAGTATATATTATAATAATTTATGGGCGCATTCCTTTGGATTTTATACGCACAACGCGATGCGAAGATATAGAGAGGACTAACGGGCGCGCGCGACTGGATAAATAACAATGACATCTGGGAGTGTCTCCGAGACATCCGCTCCCTTTATTTTTTTATTCATCCCACGCGTTTTCGTTTTTTTTTTTTTTTTTTTTTGTACTTTTCCTTTTCTCCGTCCGTTATAGTATATACTACGAAGGTTTTAGTCCAACCGAGTTGGAGATTTATGAGGACAATTTCTCCGAGGGGTGTCGTGCAACCCTTGAAATAAAGGGACCATTTCCTTCTACATCCCGGTGACTTGTCCTTTTATAAACTATCTTTGTTTCTAAAACAGTATATATAGTTACTTTTGATACACTGCTGCAGTATGTACACAATTTATATGTATATAAGTATAATGTATATACACACTATATAATATATATATAAAATATACAATATATATATAAAATATATAATATATATTATATACCCTACAACAGCACGTGTATTGTAAATTATTTAATAATATTTTTATTAAATATTACAATAATATTGTATGTAGTCAAATGGAATTGCTGTAATTACTCAGATTATAGTATAACAATTACTTCTCTATATTTATAAATTCTTAATCCATATAGGCGTGTTCACTTCCAATATTTTTTTTCCTAACAAATATTCGGCAAGATCCCGGAAATGTTTGTAATTTTTCATTATACGAATTATAATAATTTAATTATTAAACAAATATTTGATAATATATAATTTGAAGTGTTCAAAAAATGTCAACTTACATCCCTATATACCATATATAATAGCTTTGGATAAACTATTTCAAATGAAGCTGATGATGAGTAAAAAATAAGATACATGATCAGCCAAAATTATCTATATATGATTAACTATATATCATATACATTATATATGCACAATTAGCTATAAAATATACCATAATAAAATTTCGTTCTCAATTCTTTATACACCGTATACAGATCCCGATAATAAACGACAACAATGACTAATGATTATGTTTTGTTTTTATTTTGTTTTAGGTAAGCGAACGTTGTGTACTATATTGATATATTATGAGTTATGACATATATATATATATATAGTATATACCTATATAAGTATATAATTTGTATACAATCTTTTATTGGCGCACACGGTTCATAGGTGAGTATTAAAAAAATATATCTCCGTCATTGGATTTCAACGTATATACAGAATGTTCCTCGAGGATTCACTTATTGTATCTAATAATTATTATTATATTATATTTTTTTTAAATATAATAATTAAATTAGCTATATACCTACAGGCTAATATACCTCAATAAAAAATATTTTATTATTTCAATTATATACAATTTTAAGATGGCTGATGAAAGTTAAAGTTTCTTAAATTTTCGGTATTTTAATATTTTATTTTTAGGTACATAATGGTTTTAATTTTTTACTATCTTATTATAGATGATATAAATATATTTTCTTTTTCAACAATACAATAATTGTTATCTGTTACCTACCTACATACACACACATACACGCATATGTATATATATTATATTATATTTCATGAGAACGATTAATTATTATAATTTTGACCAATTACATCATCATAAATTGTAATTTAAAAATATTATATAACACTAATATTACTGTACCTAGTATAGATATGGTTTATTTATATACGTAATGTATATACCATGTATATAATCTATATGTGTGTCACGATTTTCAAGTAAATTTTAAATTATTTGTATTGGCTTTTTTAAAGTGTTATTACAGAATTAAAAAAAAAAAAAAAATCATATACTAAATTAATTTTTTAACAAATGTTTTTTTTTTTTTATATATATATATACCGAATAAACTCTGTAGCTCACAAACCAAACAAAATTCGTGATACGAAACCCTAGTGCCTTTCATACATTTCATCGAGAAAATCCTCATCAGGACACCCTGTATGTTGTATTATGTTTAATACGTAAACATATTTTCTTGGCACTCATTATCGGAAGCAAAATCGTACATTCGTATAATGTCATAAATGTGTTGGCCATGCGCGTCATTTAAACGACAGTAATTGCCACGCAGACGCATAAATTAATTTCGAGCGGTCGAGGGAGGAAAAACGGAACGGGAGACGATGTGAAAATAGGCGAAAAAAGCAAAATATACGACGTAAAGACAAAGAAAGGGCCGGATAGTGGCGCCGAAGGGATTGTCGTGCGGGGTAGTTCCGATATGTACGTGGCCGAGTTCCAAGTGTGTATATAAAATAATACCACGGGGCCCCCCCCCCAACTACTGAATGATGGCGTCTGCGACGGAATGCTCTGTATACGACACGAAAGCGCGAGAATCCCGAAAAATTCCTCTCGGAGAGACGACTATATAACACCCCGAGAATAATGATAACAATAATAATAATAATAATAATAATAATAATCACGATGGCGTAATAATACATATAGGCGATAATTTTCCACGATTTTAAAAATAACGATAGCAATGTAACATAATATATATATAATCCAATGTTTCCTCACACGTGTAAATTGGCTTCTGAAAATAACGACCACAATGAATATAATGCAATATATTGTGTTATTATTTAATATCTATTATATATATATATATATATATATATATATACGTATAGGCGTGTTCAGACTTTCTTCGCGGGTCATACACTTACATCCCTCCCCCCCTCCCCTCAAAGTGGTAAGAACTCAGAACTTCACAATTATACATTATAATTTTTTTGATAATATACAAAGAAAAATCTTTATTTCGTATATAATTATATAGTACATTATAGTCACACACGACACACATAAAATAAATTAATAAATCCATGACAAAATAAGTTAACCTAAATATCAAATAAATGTCGTCATGAATAAATCTGTAATACAGCGCAGAACATGATAATTTTAAATTTTCGGCCGATTTTGCAGGTCGTGCCTGTGCATGATGGGCACGACCCGTAAACACGTCTATGTATATACCTGTATATATTTAAAATAAAAATCAATTATCTATAGAATATTATTCAATTCGATAAAATATTATACGTAGATAGTCATAAATTATAAAATTTTATACCCGCGACCTATCAACACTTTTTTCGGTACATAAGCTAACCGAAATCGTTTCGTTATTAGTTGAAAAATACCAAAAATATTTTAAAATATTTAAATATGTTTGAAAACCATTTTTATAGTACATTTTAAAGAAACGCGAATTCTTATGATCGCCGAAATTCCAATGGTCGGTTTAATAATACCGTTTTAATATTCTAAGTAGATAATATAGTATATTGCATGGGTATTATAGCTGATAATTCTTTTTCGTTTTTTAAAACGTTAATTTACACCCAGCAAAAAAATATTGAAAAAAATAAAAACATTAAAACAATTCAAGAAACTAAAATATTATATGATAATTATTTATAGAAATTATTGGCCGGCCCAAAAAATGAATGTTTAAAAAATTAAATATCATTTTTAGTATAGGTACCTATAGGTATAATATTATATTTATCATGTATATTTTATAACATTATAATTATTCGTAATATTTTTTTTTTAAGGTTATTATTTTTCTGGGCCAAATACTTTCAAAGATGATGGAATACTCGTTTTATTGTACTTTTTGAAAACATTTCGATAGTTTTTGCTGGCTACAGGGGACAATATATAAAATATATATATATATATACTAGGTATATAGGTATATATTATATATTATATATATTAGCGCTGATGTTTTCTCTATAGGAGTTCTTATTACTACATTTATTAGTTTGATTTTTGTACTTAAAAATTATATACATAATATAATAAATTAAGAGTTGATATCAGCGATTACCTGTAAAAGATTTTTATCAATATCATTAATTTATAAGAATCAAGAATTCAGAATTGTAATACAAATTTAACTAATAAAATACCATTTAATCAATAAAAAAATTCATATACAATTTTTTAACCAATAATTTAAATATAATATTATACGAGATCAATATTTTAAATCATTTGGACATTTTATTCTTCTATTCACATATAAATTTTACTAACATAAAGATTTTGTTTTAATTGATAATAAATTAACATTATTTATACATCTTGAGTTATGTTTAATAAACCACTATACAATATTTTCGAACAAGTGTATATAGGTCATTCACCTACATTGTAGATCATATTCTTAACCACTGCCTATTTAGGTTTATAATCTTATGGATAACGTGCACAAAAGTTAAAAATGTCTATTATCGTCATACGGATATCACTCAAACGTTAAATTACAATCGATTTTAATTATAATTGTCGTAGAAAACTACGCGTGTGTCCTGCAGAGTCGATATGACACATCGAAAATTGAACGAAATATCAATAATAAAACATTCGCTTGACTTTTAATTTATATTTTTAAACTGTGCAGAGAGAACATCGTAGTCTTTATTTAAATGAAATTCTTATATTATATAATATCATTAATTGTCATACGATTATTATTGAGTTGACGCCATGCCGATATTCGATGTCTCTGCAATATATAGCAATATATATATAGAAAAATATTTACCTAGTTATAATACTCTGCACATAAATATTATGATGGCAGCGACAAATTATTATTTATGATAATCCCAACAATTTTCATATTGGATTTTGTAAAAAATATTCCTATGATTTCTATCGAATGTATATAAATACAATTTATCAAGAAATAGGAGAAAAAAAAACACACAGACAATTAAATCTAATATCAAATGCATTTATTCATTATGAGTATTATCATTTTAAAATAAAATACATTTTCATTCATCGGTTATTTCACTATCTGTTGTACATATTATATAATATTATTATCATAATAATCGGTTAAATCATCGAGTGAAGTTTACGTTATCTTTTTATTTGTCTTACCCGAAACTTGACTAATGTGTTCCTAAATGACAACGACCCTAATACCCTAATAATGGTATACGACCGATTTTGTCAATATCTAATCAGCTCGATGGCGATAGTAAGTGTAAACGTGCAACGATGTCATAAATGTCAATTATCAATGAGTGTCATAAATATTAAAATGTTGTCACAAAACATGCAGTATCAATATTACAGTTTTCAAAATGTATAATTTTTTTTTTAATGTAGGCTGATTATTTAAAAATAATTGGTTATATCCCTATATATAATTATTATAATAATATATCACACTTTGAATAGGTAACCATCCGAAATTCTCATCTGTGGCCTATATATGGACTTTGAGAATACGGAGTATCATTAAAAAAAACGAACTCTAAAAATACAGGTATTTAAAATTATATGGTGCAACTAATTTATACACATGACCATATTTAGCTTTAATGATGCCTCTTGGTTTTTATATCAAGTATAGTAGAGAATAATTTGTTACTATATGCAGTTTATTCTACTAGTTCTTTTACAGGGGTTTCTTCCAATTACTTAGTATTGTAATACATTTTGGTATTTACAATATGTCAGAAACTCAATTAGGTACATTATGTTAATTTTTAAAATACATTTATATGTTAAAATAAATTACGCCCAGAAACATTTGTCACTCAAGACTACTACATTTACATTTACCCTATTTCCATTTAACATAACTCTATACTGCATGACATATTTAAATTAGACCAAATTACCTATGATTTTGAATGATTAAAATTTAACGCATTTGATGTTTTTCCTTTTTATATTCGTAGATTATGGTTTACTCGACTATTTTCGTATTATATCTTTGGTCATCAGTAAATATTCCATTTGTGATCTTTGTCTATGATTATTTCCGCCTTCTACATCTCTTATATAATAATTGATCGTATCTACCCTTTATGTATTTAAGTATAATTATATCCAATCATTAATTTATATTTTTTCTGATATTTTACTATATTATAGGGATTTTTTTCACGATATTTACTTTAATACTTTCTCATTAATTGACTATGAATATATCATTTTGAATTTTCGACATTTTCAAAGCTTCTCTATTTCTATTCTTCTAAATTGTTCTCAATGTAAGTTCTTAATTTAATGTATACTTATATTTTATTTTCAATCAATAAAGGGAGATTTTAGGGGTATTTAAATATGCATAGTAGACATAACTTGGGCATAACTATTTAAACACTCACACATACTCGGATACATACATATACTGCAGCCACTAGGAGGGTGGACCTTCGAACACGAACCAGAACCGGATCTTTTCGCTGGCATTAAATAATAACATGAATGTTGGCGGCGGTGGACAACGACGTATAATATAATAAATAATCGGTTGCCGCACGTAAATCGTTCGAACGCGAAGAAGACGACGTGGTCGGATATTGGTGGGAGCGAGAGACCGCGAGTGTTGCGTACTATGTATAGGACCAAGGTGGGAGATTCTTATTTTTTTTTAACTCCACTATAGGAAAGAAATAATAATAAAGGAATATATATCTATACCGAGGGTGGTGTGACGATAGTGGTGGTGGAAAAAAATCCCGCAACCGGTTCGGATTACCGGGTTTTTAGAATTTTACGTGTGTGTACGTATATTATTGTTTTATTATTATCGCTATAATTATATGTTGGATATTTATATAGTGTAAACATTGTATAAATCGTAATTCGTAATCGAATACCTATATAACTTTACCTAAAAATCTAATATTATATAATGACATTGTTGTGAAGTGTGTAGGTACGTGATTAGAAAATGTATATACAGGTACTACTTATAAGGAGATCGATATAATGTTCTGAAGAGTTTTTGTTGAAAACAGGCACTATAGGTATAGTTTGGACTTAAGGATGCGCCCATTTTTCAAAGTCAGATACAATTCACATTTTGCCGGTACCAATATAGCCGTTTCAAAAATCAACTATGCACCGGATGGTTAGTCCCGAGGAAGAAATGGGTAGTCGGAAGCACCGAATTCTCAATGTAATTTCTGTGTACGTTAATTTTGATTTAAAAAAAGCTCACGTTTAACTTTATGTAAATAATAGTAGGAGGGTGCAGTTCACTAATAAATAATAATACTTAATAGTAATGAATAATATTATTATAATTCACGCGGGGCTCAGTGACCCGAACTGTCTAGAAATCTTGCGACTAACCGCCCCATTGCACTATGTATATACATACCTTATATACATTACAGGTACCACTGTATGTATATTGTATATTATATTTAATTAATGTCGAGGTATTTTTACCTATATATATATTTTTTTTTTTATATATATATGCACGGGTTCCGGAGAGCGAAAAAAAAAATTAAAAATAAGATGAAAACACAAATGCGGTGGTAAATGTGAGTGGTGTTGTGGAGAAACGAGCCGTTGTAATTTATAATGACCATTTGGCTGAGTGCAAAAAGTAACGCTTATTTTTTAATTAATAAGGCACCTACCGCAGTCGTATTTTATTCTTAATATACGCCCCTAGGCCGGCCATATATCCATGCACCGTTGCCGTCGACCCGTCGTGTAGACTTGAGTTCTGCGTGCGCACTAACAAAGACTGCAAACAAAATAAATAAATACAAAATATATTTCAAAAAATGTATGAATGTTCCATTTAGCGGAAAATCGTAATGATTTATTATATAAAATGTCTAAGAAAAATACAAAAAAAATTACACTTATTATTTTAGTTTTGTCGGACACAGCTGACAATATATTCATTAAAAATTTCCCAAATTAGTTATTTATAAAAGTAGTAGCTTTAGACTAGGGGTGGCAAACATTTTACAGTCCAAGTGCCATTATTCTGCAACAAACGTTTCAAAATAATGTCACGTGCCGAAAATATTCTCTTTAAGTAACTACAAAAATTCGAAATTTGACCGGATCCAGCCTATTTATACAGTCGATAGTTTTTACTCTATATAAGTACACACCGCATAGGTGAAATTTCAGTTTTTAATTCTGTGGGGAAAGGGGGATGAAGAAGAAATAATAAAGAAAAAGATCAACTATATACTAAGTTCAATCGATTTTGGAGGGCTATGATTACTTTTGGAAGGTTTAGCCTTCTTAGGCCCCCTCTAAATGTGTTCTCACCGGCTAATATAAACGATAAATACTCAAATTTTAATCAATATATCTAATAATATATACGGAATATTTTTTTAACAATACCGCCTTAACATACTCTAATCTTTGCACATTAATCCTAAACCCCAATCCAATAAAATTAATCGTCTTACAATTGATTTTTATTTACAAACAGTTGTATTTAGTATATACATACTATTATTACGACATTTACATATTTTAATGAGCTCAGCGATTCACAAACACGGCACGTAATAAAACGGTTTAAAACCACATCATCAATTTCGTATTATATAAATTATTATTATTCGCGGATTCGCAGTTATTTAAAAATGTTTGGCACAAAATGGTATCTATGTATACAATATTATTTGTATAAGCTGAAATCAATAAAATGCGCCCTTGGACTATATAATTTTATTTTATCATGTCTCTGGCGTGTGCACAACCGCCCGGTCGTATAATATATAAATCATTATCGGAAAATAAAAATTAACGACGACCTATAAAAATGTATAAAATCTCTGTATTTTCTTCGGATAAAATGTCCACAAACCGTAAATGTATACGAACGAAAAAAACAAACGATTTCGATGAATATTTTATGTAAAAAAGGAATACAACTACAATAGCTACGCGCATTATTATTACGATCCGCATTGAACTTCCGGGATTCCGCAGAAATCTTTGTAAAATATTATATTGTTTCAAAACGTCCCTGCGAAATTCCACGGTGAATACGCCTAATAAACGTCATTACAATAATACCATACCATATATTATAATATGAAATGCAGTAAAGATATATTTTTACATAGGTAATATACAATATTACAATATATACGTAATATATTAGAGAATGTTTTTAAAAATTATAACATTGTTTAAGGAATAAATACGAGTATCAATACCTACTTTAATTCATTATAATTTTGAAAACAATTTATGACATTTGTGAATGTCAAGGATTATTAAAAATTTCTAAAGTATATATATATAGGAGTTCTTATTTTCACGTAGATACATTGACTTTATAGATTGAAATATAAATATAGTTATGCAATATTATTATTATTATTATTATTATAATTATTGTTATTATATTATCATCGATATCGTTGGTTATTGGTAGTAATATCCAACCCCTCGGTATTTTATACGGTGTTGATGACGGGAGAATAAAAGTCAACAAACGTTCAAAGAATAATAATCAACTTCCTATGTACAGTATTTATTTGGGAGAGACGGTACACCGTATACATACGTAATTTTAGAATATTATATAAAAAATGGTTTTGAGTGCTCGAAACGGTCGAAATTCATCAATGGGAAAGTGTAAAAATAGCTACTATTTTTGGTTATATATATATATATATATATATATATATGTATATACATATAGTCTTTGTACATGATTTTGTATCACCGAAGGAGGGATTATAAGGATTCTGTCTAGCCACCATTTTAAACGATTTCATATGGTTACTATTATCGTCAACGATATAATATACAAAAACGACCATTAACTTTTAGTTTTACTACTGTCGTATACTTATCCCGTCGTCGATCGTAATGGTTTTCATTAGTGTACCTAGCGCGATTTATGATCTAGCCAGCCATTAAAACACATAATATAACGACTCTATTACTCATATTATTATCGGTTCTTAACTCATAATATATAGGTAATAACTAATAATTTAATATTTGACGTTATATTTTAGTATTTTTACCGGAAGGTTCGTCAAACTCGATTCATCTCGATCGTGATGGAAATAGTTTGAAATATTTTTATTTTCGAAATCTATTGCGGTTTTACTACGATGTTTTTTTAAAAATATTATAGTTTATAGACCTTTTAATGCTGGTTAATTTGGTGACCGACATAATATAATATGCGTGTGAAATTCAAACTCGTGAATTACATTTTATATTTAACGTTCCGATAGTAAATATTTATAATTAAATACATGTTATAAATTATAATTGGATTACTCAGAGTATATATTAAATTTAAGAATTTTATATAGTAACTGTTCTATAATAGGCCTTTTATGAAGTTCGTTAGCCGAGATTTAACGATGTCTATTATTTTTCTATTTCACAGTATCCTGAGTATCTCGTTTTAATATAATATTATACGTATATCATTAAAACTAACGTGATCAAATTCATGGGGTCGACTGTGTGTGGGCACCACTTCATCTACTCGTATCGTAGCTTGTGACATGCACATTGCACAGGTATATTATACATAGTTAAAGTGTTGAAAAACGTTATTCTATTAAGTATATTATACACTTAGACAAGTAATTTATAATATAAGAAGCAGCGACAGAAACTAGAGAAGTTTTAAGTTTCATACTTATGCGCTAATTAAAAATATATGTCCCCATAAAAATGTAATTTAACCGACTGGAAATGGTAGAAACGTTTAGTGTTTATTTTAATACACAGAATTATTTTCCGTATAAGTTAAATTAACACACTTCGAATAGAAATATTTATACATAATACCGACATTATTTAAAAAATATTGATATTATATTTACTGCAGTTAAAATTAAAATAAACAATAATATTATGATGTATCATATATAATTCCAATAATTATTTTATGTCTAATAATAAAGAAAGAAGAAAATACTTTAATTTTAGCTGCTCACTGTTCACTAAATGGTATATTGTATAGTTTTCGATATTATGATAATTGATAACACCAATAATAATTAGTCACGTACTTATATATATCTAATTCTATATATGTTTACAATAATTCCTGTACACGTGGAAATAATTAATGATAATACGTTATCTTATATGTATTTATGTAATTGTATTCAACTAGGTAATGAGATTCCATAAAATAACTTAAATACATCGACAACCGCGGCGTCGAAAAAGGCCTACAATAAGGTCGCTGAAGCAGATTTCGGAAATTCGGAAGGATAATACGACGAAGGGGAGAAACGTCGAGTGATAACGGAAATCAGCCGTTTGGGAACCACATTTTTTTCTTCCCGGGGTCGAAAGCTCGGAGAAAAGGCGAAAACGCAGAGGAACGAAAGACATGCAAATGACAAAATGACCGGGGAGTAGTTTTGAAAGTTATTAACGGTAAAAGAATACGCGTCGAGCGGCCGCGAAAACGAGACGAGGAATTAAATAAACGTATAAGAGGTTTTTTCATGGAAAAAAACGGTTAAGAAAAGTTAGCATTTTATATTTGAGATAATGATACGAATAACGAACAATAACGAGCTGATTTGATCTACAGCCTTTATATACAGTAGTATATCGTCTCGATATCATTGTGTTGAAGTTTGTATAAAGTCCGGAAATTCGAGTCGTGTGCCAAAGTTTCATGAGTAGATATTATTATATGCGCGTTTTGTACGGGAGATAAAACGAGATTGGACGGTCGTTGTCGATATGGTGTGTACGGCCATTGAACGATTCCGGACCGTAAAAATTAGTCGTTTCGAACGCAATACGCGCGATTCAGACGGCAATAATATTGTTGAACCGCACGCGTATATATCTGCCTCTGCGACGATAGTGTAAAACGACTTTTAAATACGAAACAAATCGAACGACCGAGTATATATAAATAAATGGAGAAAAAACGATCGGGTTTTATATATATATATATGCTTATTTTGCCCGATTAATGGGTTTGTATACAACCGAAAATGATAATGTTGCATAATAATCGCTGTGCCAATTCTCCAATCGTTTCGTGACGGCGACGGCCGGCGAGGATGTACGTGTCAGGGCGTAAGCGAATCGCACTATATATTTCCTGGACTCGTTGAAACCGATCCAAAGGCCTGTCCGTTTTAAACGTTATTTTCTTTTGTATTTTCCACGCCACTCGCGTCGCCATAACGTCGCCGATACATATATTAAGACTATAAAATATTATATATAATAGTATATAATAATCTGTACGATGTAAGTACATATTTTGTCAAATGCGAGTAAATGCGAGTACATATACAATATGTATAATATAATATACTATATATTAGAAACGATAAATTATCGTCAGAGAACATATTTTAATAATATAAGTATATATAAATATTATGTATACAATAACTATAATAAATAATAAATATATTTAATTTTTATATAATATACGTATACAGGACCAGGTTTTGTAGGATTTTCACTATTTCCCAGTAGTTTCCACCACATTAAGCGTTAATTAATAATATTTTAAAACCAACTATTTGAATACCTACCTAAGATGTTTGAGAAAGGGCAAAACAATAAAGTTTTTGGAATTTCTATCCGTAGAAGTGCGTATATATTTTTACAAGACGTTATTACTATTTAAATATACTTACAATCCTATACTAAATATTAATGCGGGCGTTAAAAAGAGTTATATGCGAAACGTTATATGATCTAGCGAATAGACGGGCGATTGAAAAACCCTGATCTGGAAATCGAATAATTCTTTAATTGGCATATACATTATAAAAAATAACAATATAAACGAGTAAAATTAATATACATATATATATATTTATAAAATGTGCCTAGAATATTCGTAAAAAATTATATGGGTATACTAGTTTGGTCCGTAAGTCATCATGAAATGTGACTTTTAACATTGAGTTCATTGTTTTTGTCAATACGTTAACTTGTTACAGAAATGTAATATCAATTTCAAATACAAAATAATATTAAAATCGAATTATCTCTTTACACGAGATATTAATATATTATATATTAATAGTCGATTTGCAGTGATTATTGACATATTCTTGAAAAAATAAATATAGGTATATATGAATATAACGTTCTGTTTTAGAGTGTTAACGACAAATTTCGTTTTACAGATTTCTATTGCATAAAACACTATAGTACTAATATATACAATAGTTCCTAATACCGTTACTAGTATAATATAGTAATCTAGCTACTGCTGCGACTATAAGTGTAATACGAATATTATGTAATATTGTAGGAAATTAGACAAGAATAATAATAATATACCCGTACGTATATGTTATTGTAGTGAATAAAAAAGAAAAATTACACGTGTGATTGCAGTAGGCGCACATTATGGAAAAAGACGATAATTCTATAAATTGTGTATATATATATATATATATATATATATATATATGTATGTATATACAAATTGGAATTTTAGGGTCGAAGGAAACGTTTACCTATACTCGTTTTGGCAATGCGGCAAAGGGGTATTACATGCCGCGAACATACGACCGGTACAACAGCGTATCGCAGTGGCGTAGTCAGGATTTAATAGCAAGGGGAGGGGGCCAATAAATACCATATTTAAAATAACATTTTTGTTTTTTATTATATTTAAAAAGTAATATTAGCATTAATAAAATATTTACTAATTACTAGAATGCTTAATGCTTAGGTAACGTAATAATTAATAACTAATAAATTATAGTAAATAAATAATATGTAATAAATATAATGTTTATATTTAAATAAAACACTGAAAAATAAACTTATTAACTAGGCAAAATATATTTTATTTATTGTGTCCAATCTAACATTTGCATCCTTCTGGGAGATCTTTTAGAAAATTCCAACAAAATATCTTTCTCTATATTGTTATGCTACTTTAGATTTATACTTATATAGATATTAATTTGATAATTTATACGCATTTAATAGTTCAAATAAATTAGAACTTGAATATTAGAATTTAATTTAAATATTAGAACGGCTATCTATCGACTATATATACATGTAGATAATACAACATCTTTTGCTTAACACATATTATCGGGGTTAACCTAATGAAACTATTGGTTACTCAATTTAACAAACACGAGTTTTGGTTATTGATTGATAAGATAATAAAAAACATAATATTATCGTTTATCGTGAAAACGCATGCGTTATAAGTACGTTAATAATAAATAATAGCCATAGACCTTATACTAAAAAGCTATACTATTGTTAAAATTAGATCATATAAAATTGCTATAAAAAAAAAAAAAAAAAAAAAAAAAGGGCTCACGGGAGGGGCCATGGCCCCTCTGCCCCCACCCCTGGTTACGCCACTGGCGTATCATCGTAATATAGTGCGTACAGCACGAACTATTATTATTATCATTATTGCGGTGTGTGATGTAGAAAACGACGAAATTGTCACGTTATTCGAAATTACTGTAACGACACGGGGATTTATCGCAGTACGTTTCGTGTACGAAACGACCACGGCCATATCTATATATTTACTATATATACATTATACTATATATATACTGCTCCCACTCTCTTTCTCCACACACATATATTATTATATTCTTTCCCTCCTGTATACATTTGTGCATACAATATCCTCCATACATAGTACCTATTATACATTTGTATATACGTATATATTCGAGACTGGCTAAATTTATGTACGTGTATAAGATCCGACTATAGATTTATGGGTCCGTTTCCCTGGAGGGATTTCCTATCGTCTCTCGCGCCACGGCACTCCGCCCCCTCCCCCCGGCTGCGTTCACATGCGGATCCCACGCACGCACCACACGGCCATACGCTCTTTCCCCCCCCCCGCCCTTTTCTCTCTCCAGGCAGAAAATTACAATCGCCCCCGCGGTTGTCCCCGTGAACCATTTTTTTTCGCACGAACGTTCTTTTTTTTCCCATTCCATTCCATTCTATTCTATTCTATTATTATTTGTTGTTATTCGTCTCCTTAGCTGAGCTCCTCCGTTTTGCGGAAAATTCTGTCCGCCGGGCCGTCCCTTTTTCCGTTCTACCGCTATTAATGCCCGGGATTTTTTCGCAATAAATATCGGTCCTCTTCCCCGGCTCCTGCGAATCTTTTTTTCAGCTCCGTATTTACATATAGTTTTGCAAATTTATAACCGCAAGCAACGCGTGTTCCGCTGCTCTGCCGCAGCAGCCATTTAATATAAAAGGCATACACGCGTGGAAGCAGGCACCGACGAATCGTATCTATATATATAATATATATATAGATATGTACGGGCTTACACTGCAACATTTTTAGCTTTAACATATTAATATTACCCTAAACCTCATCGACGGTTCAATTCATTGTCCTTCTTCACTAGAACTGGTAAATTTTAAAGTTCCCCCTCGAACAACGCGCGTATATCTGTTCCCTTTGCCATTCCTTTCCATTCTACTGCCTGCGGCCGTAATAAATCCCTTACATCGAATTATCCATAATGCCAATGTTGACCCCTTTTTTCTCAACCAAAATTTTTTCTAATATTCAATCTTATCTAGTAAATTAATTAATTAATTTCAATTCTTCTTACATCTGTAACAATATCATGTTTTGTTTAAGATTGATATGTTAATAATTAATTTGTTGTTATTTTGTTATTTCTTGTATACTTCCTTTATTAAATGTTCTATTAGTTAGTTCTATATTTCATTTGTGTAAATGTTTTTAATTTGTAAAAATTGCCTGTTTAGGCGTTTATTAATAATAAATATCACAACGATTATACGTTTTCGTTATATCCTTTTCGCGCAAAAACGATGATCCAATATCGCGCCGAGAATGGCATACATTAATTATAATAATAATTGGTAGTATACTGTGTTTTAACGTACTCGAAAGAAAATGTAAAAGAACCACTGTACAATTTAAATTTTAATAGAATATTATACGCGGCCTTCGAGTTGTACGATCTATGATAGGTTTTAATAATTTTACACTGGAATCGGTTGTTTCTATTTGATACACACGAAGCGTATCACAATATAGAAAATATAGGTTTTGTGAATATTATTGCGACTATTAATTGTTGGTTATAATATAATTTATTACAATGATATTATTATAATTAAATACTACGTTAACACATTTAAACTATTTTTAACTTTTAATTCGTTTAAAATTTAATATATTTGAAAAATAACTTAAACAATATATTACTGGCATATTGATTATTTTTCCATATCTTTATTAATTTTTATAATATATTAAAAAAATCAACTAATGATCCACAACACATTATGGATATCCGATATAATATAATATCAGATTTTATAATGTTGCATGTTTATCAAATGGAAACAGCTGATTTTGATGTGAATTCATAAATAATTGTATATTAAAATATAACTGAGATCAGTGAGATTAAAGTCAATATTAAATTGTATTAATAAAAACTATTTCACTTATAAACTGTGATTATACCCGCATATTATGGTTATGTCTATATAGTTATAAAAAACGGTTTTGAACGCATTTAATATCGTTTGGCATGTTATTATTACATACACTGAGAATCGTAAAAACAATGATTTATGAGATAGTATATCTATCGAGTTTTCGTAGGGTTCCAAAAATTTTATGTAATTTTATCCGACCGAAAACTGGCTTGTTGTGTAGAAATACGTTGTAAATTATAAAATACGGTCCCATTGTTTCTCGTTCGCCCCGTTTGATACAGCGGGATCGTGATATCGTGTTAAAAAACAACAACAATTCTTAACCAATCTGGGCAATGAACATAAAGTGCGAACTCGGGTTTCCAAAAAAAAAAAAAACACTTATAAACTGTATGAAAAAATACGATTGCGGTGGCGTGTCACGCGATCGTTTTTTAACTACCTAGTCTTATACTGGTATATATACGGACTGGTAGTATATTATTATTATTTAATATTATTGTTTTGCTGAAGAGAGGATATATATTGATACAATCGTCATAGAGAACGGATCGGGGCAGTTTTCTTGTCTACTCAGACACGTTTTGCAAACAAGTCGTTCGTGACTCAATCTCAAACTCGATAAGCAATACAAATACCCGTACACACTATATATCGTTTAGGTAACAGGTGTAGGTGGCAGGCGTGTGTGTGTATTGAATAAAAATAAAATTTGAAGATTCCAGAAATCTCCAAATCCAGAAATATATTTCATAATAACTTTTGTTGTATTTAATATATTGTGTACAGTGGTTTTTTTAATACATACAATTTACAAGAACCAACTGTACTCCTGTAGATATTATATTTTAGATTTGATTTAATATTTTGTACACGAAATTAATAGTAATTGCATTTTTCTAGTTTTTATTCCGTAAAATTAATCCGAGATTTTGAAAATGTGGGTGGCAGAAACTTTTATTAAAAAGTTAATAGTGTATTTTTTCAAGTCTATGTAATTGTTAATATTTTTAGCACAACGCTAGCTTGCATTTCTTTCCTATAAATGTATATTATACCTGCATTTATGGTATCAAAGTAATTTATTATATACCTACCTACAAATAAATAATAACATATTAGTAATATTAAATAATCCCTTTGAAGAACTGAACCGATATCTCTGTGGATACATTAATATATGAGTCAAATGCTCACATTTTTACGAACTTTAAAAATATTTTAAGAATTAATTATGAAATTACTAAAAGTTTCTACTACAGAAATTTTCCAAAAAATCAGTTTTACAAAATTGTTATTTTGAATGCCTTATAAAAATATAAATATTTGTTATTACCTATTGTAATAATATCGCAATACTCTAATATTGAATTCAACAAAACTCAAAAGTATTGTTGTATACTTCAGAGGATGCTACACAGTACACACCCATTTTAATGATATTAAAATATAGGTTTAAGCTCTATAACTACAACTTCTCACTCAGTAATCGCAGAGACAAAATGTATAAATGATATGGAAGATGAGAATATTTACTTTGCCGTAGCATGGAGTCTTTTTTACTTAATTTTTAAGTTGTATATATTTTTTAATTTTAAAATTTTAAAATTTCACGATTTTCAATCAAATATAAATAATTTTTCAAAAAATATACTGAAAAAAAGCTCCACGCTCAAACACAGTAAATATTTTCATCTTTCATATTTTGTATACATTTTGAGTTTGCAATTACACAGAGAAAAGTTACAGTAAATACAGAGCGTGAACGTGATTTTGAACAAAAATCGTAATAACACAACAATAAAAACAATCAAAAAAATGGTATCTACACCCGACTATTTTTAAATTATAATTAAATTGTTGAATTAAAATGTTTTTTAAAATTTCATAAAAATCGCCTAAACAAAAGCCCTTAAAAAGCAACTATGTAGCGTCCTCTTAATATTATACTATTGTCAGCTCTGCGTTATACGCATCCTGCAGTATATCAGTGGCGTACACAGGAATTTTCTATGGGGGGGGGGGGGATGAATATATTTTTTACAAAGTTTACTTCCAACCTCGAATCATTACAGTTTATCAACCAACACTTATACAATAATATAAAATAGAACATGTCATTATCGTCAAAATAAAATATAATTGATAAAAAATATTTTCATTACCTACAAAAACACTATAAAGGCAAAAAAATTCTAAAAAAAAAAATGAACAAGGGGAGGATCTATCTCCCATATCCCCCCTTTGTACGTCACCGCAGTATATTATAATTTATACTGTAATTTTATTTATAGAACATTATAGATTATTGCGGTGACGATGCTGCAGCACGAGAGTGTTATATAATATTATTATGATTATACATTTTCGTCCGGTGTATCGTTTTTGAGACGATGGGTTTTTTTCTAAATATAAAATCCATTATTGGCCCCCCGGGCGCGGAGAAGGACGAAAAAGCGTAAGGCGGCGTGTGTGGAGGGAGGGGGGGGTGAAACCGAAAAAAAAAGAACCTTAAGGATAAGCGGCGCGCAAGAGTACCACCACCACCACCACCACCACCACCACCACCACCACCACCACCGCCACCGCCACCGCCACCTTTGTATATTATGTACGGGTGGGGCGCAGCGGAGAAGGGTCGAAGACGATTGCCGGTGATCAATCTTGTCGCGAACGGCCGGAGGGCGGGCGGTGTAATGGCGAGCCGGGAGCGCGGGGTCGCCCGGCCGATGGGCGGCAGAGGGGATGATGTATATGTATACAGTGCGCGCCCGTTGCGCCGGCCCCCTCGAAAACGCACCTCCGCCCGGCGTGTACGTGTGTATAGGACGCGCACCTTTTATGTATGCCTCGTGTTCCGGCATTTTTATTGATCACGGCCTTTCCCACCACCCCTCCCCCCCCCGCTCGCGAATCATCTTCCGCCACTGCCGTACTAACGATATATACGCGCGTGCACGTTATACAGTGGTTGTTGTCATGGGTGCGTGCGTGCGTGCACTGCAGGCCCCGGTAGCAGTTACCTATTGTACGTCTGTGCGCGAAAATTCGAGAGGCTCGTCCACTTTTTTTTCGTTTTATTTTTTTTTCTTAGCTGGAAAAAAAAAACACATTTTTATACACTTACTGCTTACTTGGATTTTGTTTTTCATTTCAAGTACCTATATATCTATACTATTGCCACCTATATATAATATATGACATATATATATATATATATATTTATACCTATAATATATTGGCAATGATGAGCGTTTAAATATGAGTTAATCTCATTTCAAACTTTTTCAACTCAATTATATAGTTCATTATTTATGCCCTTGTCCATATAAACCTATAAGTAATAAGACTTAACTTATGTCCAATAATATATAAACTTTCGTTTTTTTTTTTTTTTTTACCGTCAATTTTTATAATCTACCTGCAGTCATCTTATAATATAGTTAATATACGATATAAGGGAGGTAAAAGCTGTTCTCCCGAGTTCGTTATACATATTTATATTTTACCTCTATAGTTTAGATATTTCATAAATGTATACTTGCTTTTTTTTTTTTTTTTTTTTTTGATAATGAATAATTTTTATTTTTACTTTTATATATTTGTTTATAGACATATTTTTCCATTTTAATTTTGAACTTTTTTAAATCATTTGTTTTTATAACTATACCCATACGGTATTCCAACTATTATCTGAAAGAATTCGGAAGTGTTTAACTAATAAGAGTTAATTTTTTCACTAATTATTTCAGTCCAATTTAGCCTATTGGTGTTCAGGAAATCGCAGTTTTAATTTCAATTTAGATTACCAGGTGTCAATAAAATGTCTATTCGGTGTATAATTATTAGTTTTGATAGTAGGCATAGGTATATCAATTTTTATATATTCTTGTTTTTTTCCAATTTTGGTTACTGATATTATAATCTAGATAATTTTCCAAAGAGTGCATAAATATTGCGGCTGGGTTTGCAAAATTATATTTTATTATAATTTCATACACTAATGTATTATTTTATATTTATATACTATAATATATTATTTAAATCCTTTTTTTATCAATTACAAGCATATTTAAAAAAATATTATAATGTAATGTTCAATAAAATAAAATTATAGTTGTACATTCTTGAAAATATATTCAAAGTATTATTTTTTTATACTATATAGTATAGTGTTCAGTGTTAACATTTAAAAGTCATATTTAATAGCAATCTTACATTTTAAAAGCATCTTTAACAAGTTTTTTAATTTATTTTTTACAGTTTTTATTTTTATTGCATCATTATACTAGCTATTAATATACTACTGGTTTTTACTAGAGTCATATTTGTTTAGATGAAAATTATATAGGTCATAGTTTGGCAGACCGGTACATTTATTTTGTTTAGTATGAAAACTGAAAACTAATAATCGTTATAGGAATAATAAATCTGTTGATAGCAAGATACATTTCTATTGTTTACTGAAAATTCTATCGAGTTTCTGCACATAGTATGCCACAAATATACCTATTTTAAAAACGTCCCTTGTGGTATGATAGAATTTTCGGTAAACCAATTTTATTTGTATTAATTTATCAACTTTTTTTACGTTTTTTCACATCACCATGTACTTTTATCCCGTGTATATTGGCCTAATAAGAATACAAGATCATGGAATAAAAGAAAATATATTTTGTATAGGCATAATATTATAAAGATAATATCACATACAGATGTGTCGCACATATTATTCTCTACAAAATAATAAATTTGTCGTTGGAGTACATTTATTTTACACATATGCTGACCCTCTTGAATATCAATATACGTGTATAATATGTTATATTATTATACATTTTAATATCGGAGGCTTATCGATTCCTAAAAACGCCAGAGAATGGTTCATTTTCTATTTTCTGTGTTTTATAGCACCAGCTACGTATAATATATTATAATATTATGAAAGAAAATGGGAGAGAAAGAGAGATAAAAACAAATGATAATATTGTTCCACCTAACTTCCAGCGTTTTATATATATAGCGGGATGTGAAAGCAAAACCATATCGAAATACAAAAACGAATTTAAAAAATAAACAAAAACAATTTAGATACCTATTGAATAAACGCGTTTACAGAACATTGCAATAAGCAAGATCTTGGTATTGATAGTATACTTACGGACTACGGTCTACAGTATTTATATAACCACGATGATCTTAATTTATAATAATATATAGTTCCATTATTATACACGATGAGCATATTTTTTCCATTATCCTGACCCGGAGGAGATTGATTTGAATTCGAAATTTATAATTAATATTGTTTACCCAATTGTGGTATAATTAGATAACAAAAAAAAAAAAATACTCAACAAAACATTTAACACACGAGGAAAAAAAATCTCATTATAGTTATATTTTATGGCGCACAATTATTGTGATGGTCGTAATAACTATATTATATAAGTACATATGAAGTTGACTAATACGTGGGCCGAGAAAAAATGTGCCCCTTGGTCAAATTGCCTCGGAATACTCAATGGGGTTTCACCCGGAAGACATCGAAAGCGTATAACGTAAAGGTCCACATAGTGAAAGTGTTTCACCCTCAACGCTCATCCCTTAGTCTCCGACAAACACGTAACGGTATACACATAATATGAACGACTTACCCTTTCGACGAACTACCGTATACACGTATAGGTCGTCGTCATCTGATTTTTTTTTTTTTTCAAGGTGTGAACTATGTGTGTGCAACACACGGCCTGCATGTACTGCGACGCCATTTTTGTGCAGATGCTTTTACACTCTTGTTGTCCACGACAAAACACTATTGTCCAACACGCATGGAAACGGTTTTTTTCCTTATATATATATATATATATATATATATAATTTTTTTTTAAAGCATCAACCCTCATTGTACCTTTATGAAAATATCACCTCGTCGGTGATTTCGGCGTGGCAGTGTGTTCGAAGTATATGTCGTGCGAGGTTATATTGCGATTATGTTACCGCCGCGAACGCAAAACTGATTCCGTCGAGCGACTCGAATAGAATGAATGATGTTCTTATTTCTTCATTTCGTTTTGTAGGCTAGGTGCGTTTTTGTTTTTCACGTAAATACAATGGTACGAATATGGACGATTGAACCGTGTTAATAGAAAGAAAATTACATGTTATACCTGGGTATAGTATACAGGCATGCCAGTACTCACATAAAAGGGTTCTCCGATACCTGGCTGCAGAAGGAGTGCGCGCACGTACCTACTCCTCCAAGTCTCGCACGTATACCTAGAATATGATTTACCAAACACCCGTCGGCTTGTGACTTCTAAAAAATATCTTCCCAACAGGTATTGTAACAATATTTATATTATATTTGATTTTGTGCCCTTAAAGATCTTTCATTTATTGTTTATTTCCAACGGTTCTCGGGTTAAATCGATTATATTAGGCGTAGAATTCGAATCTGCGCCCCGTACACTCGTTCATAATATTTTGGGGTTTATGAAATACTTTTTTCGGCATTATTGCCAACATAAATATTACTGTACATACCTATATAAGCATTCGTTTACTATGGATTTTATAAGTGCCCCGATGATTTCTATTCTCTATTTTACACAGTCATTGCAGAAGACGTACTAAATATTATATAATATGCTGTATGTGCCTATAATAAATCACGATTTGTATAATTTCACCATTTCTACCAATAAAACATCATAGCATGTGTTTGAGGGTAACAAAAAAAAAAAAAAAAACAAATTAAAAATGGCATCCTGTGGTAAAACGTTGGCGGCTGGAATAGGACTGTGTAATAATAATATATAACCGTGTAATATCTCCAAGGTAATATAAACGTTATTCGTGACAACGAGCGTTTTACAATAATTTTTTCGACGTTGGCGCATAATAATATAATATTTAAATATAATTACACGTTAAATCGACAAAAACTTATACGCGTACGATAAACACATGAAGTATTTGTTTTGCGGCGACACATAAAAGGATACGATATATATATGTATAGTTGACCTGCGAATAAGTATAGTTATAATAACACAGCTTATAATAATATTATATGTTCCGAGTGCGTATATTATCATAAGATGATAGAAGGTTTATGTGTGTGTATATATATAATAATAATAATAATAATAATATTATTATTATCGTGTTGGTGGCGTGTGGCTACATATATATATATACAATATGGAAGTGGCGGAGAAGGATTTCGTCATGGAGGAAAAGGTTGGCCGGTGGAAGCATGTATATATATATATATACATAGGACGGAGGAGGAGAAGGGAGGAGTCCGGTCCGAGCGTATATACACCGAGAATTCCACCGAGGAATTTGAATAATTACTTAATTTATATTTGGTGTCCGGTGGCCGGGCGCGGTCGTAAATCAACCAACGGTCGGTCGTGAATCACTATATATATATATATACATACACGAATAGTGTGTGTGTGTCTGTGTATACGTGCGTGTTTTGTGCATTTGTGTGTGTACGTTTGTACGTGTGTGCGTGCGTGTTTTTGAGTTGGTGTGTGCGGTTATACACGTTGTAAGAATACACTCGCTAAGGTGGTTGGCCGAGCGTATATAATATAATGTACAGACAGACGTCGTCGACGAGGAGAACATGATGGCCGAAAATCCTGTATAATATTAGGTATATACATGTGGCTCGCGGTGTGGTGAAAACTAGTTTTCCCGTCATATCCACCCCCGCCCCACCCACGGTCGTAGATATTTAATAACGATCGATTTTCTATTTCAACAACGGGTCATCCATCGATATCATTTCAGAATACTTTATGATATTATACTAGTATATTACGTTACGACGAGTGGTTCGTTTACGTTTTTTTTAATGCCTACTTCAGCGGCGGCTCAAGTCGAAACGTGACTACTTACGCACATATATTTTAAGCCTAACACCGCCGCCTACCATAACTACTTGAACGAATGGTTTATATTCGGCCGTCACCGTATTCCCACTGTATAATATCCTTTATTACTTTTAATCGTTTAACAAACGAAAAATAACGATAAATTACCGCAGGGGTGGTGACTATAATATATAACCAAGGTAAGCCGAATTCGATGCCCGTCTGGGACTTCTCATTCCCCCCTCCCCCCTAACGCCTACCGAATCGTTTAGACATTTAAATGTGTGAGCTCGGTGAATTTTATCTTTAAAGCTAAAAGTACAAACATTTCTTTACATCTGAGTTTTGTCTCTCAACAGTCGATTCACGCGTATTATGACATAATAATATGATGGAAATATTACGCGGAATCTTCACAATAGTAGCCATAGGTTCACCGGCCCGCGTATAACGAACAAGAGGGACGGAAATCGGGCCCGTGTAGATAATAATAAGTGCCGATTGTAACGGATTCAGAGTGTTTTCGTCTTGTGTGCTTTTTGTTTAATCCCGTTTATACAATAGTGAACTAAAAACATATTTTACATACGCGTACACATAGTATACTGTTATACAATAATTATTACAGGTAAACCATATATAAACGCACATATATGGGTAAGAACTGCATTGTATTTTTCTTTATACAGAACTATATTATTACTTTATTAAATGACAATTATTTATGCCAATTACTACAGTCGTGTTTTGTCTTTCGATTTTTTTTTTTTTTTTTTTTTATGTCGTTGCCGCAGGGTCACTACGCAAAAGGGAGGGCACGCGGGTAATTCTTTCGGGTCGCCGTCCCGATAACGCCGCGCGCTTCTTTCTCCCGCACCGCGACGTCCACACGCGTGTGTTGACCTGCACGTTTTGAACTTATTCGCCTAAAACCGTATTAACAACGTTGCCTTCGCATACGTGGGCTAACGCACGGAGGTAGATTTATATTATATATATGTATTTGTACGAGAATATACGAAATAAACTCTCCGTTTTTGTGTTTTATACCCCGTAAACGCTCGCAGATCGTTAACGTGATACTGTATATATATATATATATATATATATACCGTACATGTACGCTCTCATTGTGAAAATAAATAATACTACGTACATATATATATATATAGTATATTATAAGTACATATATGTTTATCAATATAACGTAGTATATTTAATATGTACTGCACACAAATACGCGAATATAATTATTTAATAACACTGCTGTTTACACTGTTTTTAATTGCAATAACATGCCTATATATATATATAATATCAAGGCTGGGCATTAACGAGTTAAAAATTAAAAAGTTAAGTTACTTAACGCGTTACTTTTTTTTACAGATTAACTTTTAACTTAATTAATTACATTTTTATTAAAATGAACGTGTTAACTTCAAGTTAACATTATACAAAAGTATCCCATAAACTAAGTTAAGTTTTGCCCGAAGAACAATGCAAATTTTTCAATGAGGATTTTACTTTTTGGTACCTATACGCAATTTTAGTAGGTATCTAACAATAGTAGCATGTACTATACGTAATCGATAAGAATTCACACCACGACGTTGGCCGTTCACGAATATTGGGCTGAGCCTGGGCTTTTTAACTACATGGAGGCTGGTATTTATGTCTATCCAGTATAGAAAATATATTAGTGATGGACACTGTTTATTTTATACTATATTAGTGTGAATCAAACAATAATGTAGGTATCTTGGCGTTTAGGTGTTATTTTCTGATTTCTTATCTATGCATGGGTTTTAAAATGACGTGTTGTATTTTTATTTTTACATGTAGGTGTACGCTTTTTCAGGCGGAAGATTTGTCCCCAGTACTTTTTTTTGAGCGTAAAGAATAACCATCCTTTTTTACCTTTTTACGATATATAGGTATATCGACCTTTTTTTCCTAATTAGGAAATTTAAACTTTTAACTAAGTTAAGTTACTTTTTTTTCAAAATTAACTTTTAACTTTAAAAGTTGATAAAAATATACGAGTAACTTTTAACTTAACTTAGCTTATATTATTTTCAATTAACTTAACTTAACGAGTTAAAAAATATCGTTAACTTGCCCAGCCTTGATATATATATATATATATATTTTGATATTCGGTGTACGATCAATTTTACTACAGAAAACATTTCAATGTTCCAACGTGTAATCTAACCGAAAAGTTTTTCTACGTTACAAAAAAATATACCCTCGCGTTCTTTTACCTTTTAAATATTATCATCGTGTACCCGCGACGTATAATATTATTGTAATATTACACTACTGGCTATACTGGCTGTTTTTATCTCGTGAAAAAAAAAAAAGCGCGTTCCGGCGACGGATGTAATTTCTGGTCTATATAATTTTGTAATATTATTGCAGTGGCGTTCAGTTTATAAAAGTGTGTCCGTTTTTTTTAGAACGTTTTTATTCCGTTCATTTCCACGGTCGCGTTAAGGTCACGACATCGACGACAACTGAATTAACGTTTCTCGCCTAATATATATGTACTATACATGTAATAAAAATATATACACCACCTATATAGGTTATAAATCTGACGAAATTTCGACATTGAATTTTATTGCACAAACCAGTGCGTGACGATTTCACGTGAAGTACTGCAGGGCTCCTATCCGATAAAGTATCCGAGCCGCCAGCGAGTGGCGCGAAGGAATCGTCCGAACACGTAGGCGGTGTATAATATATACAATATATATGGGTAAACAATGGATACCGAAGAAAGTGTCGAATAATTTACGGCGTGTACGGGTGTTTCTATAAGTATTTTTGAAATGCATTGTGATCGTAATATTGTTACGGTGTTATTATTGCGTCTGTTTGGGTTCTCCGGACGATACGGCCCGCTTCGTGTGTCGGCCGTACCGAATTTTCGGCCAAATATTAGGATTCGGTTAGGGTACGTTGGTCGGGGGTGTATCGGAGAAAGGCATCTGCCGCCCGACGATGTATAACGACGTATGGACGCGCCGACGATGAAAGGAAAAGAGAAAGTTTTTATTTTTGTCCGGGGCAGCGAAAACTGCCAAAATATTTGCCGGAGACGTCCTGTGGCGCGGTCGGCTAATGTTGTCCCGGTTTTGTGCGGTGTGGTCTCCGAATCCCACCGAATCGAATCGGTCCGCGCAAACATCCCTAAGCCGTGCGAAGATAATAAATAGGTTTTTGCTCGTCGTAATGTGTACGCGCGAAACCGCATAAACGATTTATCGTAAACGTACACCTATATCGGCGTGGCGTTAGATTTCGACTGTGTATAATATATACAGTACATTTTTTTAAGGAATTTTCACTGGGCGACAATCGAAAACGGATCAAAATGTACCTATACAATCGTCACATGGGGATTTTATGCTTGTCCCTCATTGTTATTAAAAAAATATGTATAATAAGCTATATATAATATTAATAAGATATACCTTGTTGGCAAAGAAAGATTATACAGTTATAATAAAATTTAAATTCTTTTCTTAATCGTCGTTTGAAAATATAACCAAAATACAAAATGTGTTTAACATTTAATTTATTTTTAAATTATAAATAAACAAGAATATATTATATATATTATATAGTTTATTTATGTCCAAATGTCACATATTAATTTTAAAAAACGTTTAATTAATGAACGGTTTTTGTAAGTTTTTAATAGTATGTTTATAATGATACGGAAACTTTTCTGTCACATACCAATAACTTTATCGCACAAGACTTTGCTATATTTTAATTTCAGAAAAGACTTTCTATGTCGGCACCTTACAGACGTAATTGTATCCGTAGAATATAGTATAGATATACTAATACTTGATTAATTATCATTATTAAAAAATGCCATTGCACCCATTCAGTTACATCCATAGTCATTTATTACCTAATTATTTTACATTAATACTTATATTTATAATTAAAAATGCCTGTCACCCAGTTTTCAATAATAAAATCCACTAGGTGACAAAGTATTTTCACTGGGCGACATTTATGTCACCTAGTTTACTAGCTTAAAAAATGCCACTGTATACACAATATGTCCTGTAAATAACACATTTCTATCAAAGGGTACGCCATTCCCCTGCAGTCAAACCAGACAACGAATGATTTCCGTTTTCCCCTAATGGCCACGATAAGCAATTCAATGGAAATAGAAATATGTCCATATGAAAAAATAAATTATTTACAGAATACCATCTAAAGTTAAAAATAAAAGTTTAAGTATACCCTAAAATCTATAATAGTATATTATAGACGTGCATGCATAACACACGTGTCATACAGATTGACTATAATATAATACATAATTATAAGTTTTATTTTATTTTTAATATTTTTATTAGAGGGTAGAAGTATATTGCTCGTTAGGTAGGATACTGGTAGTGGATATATTACATTTGAAATCAATGATAAATTGTTGCGTTCTATAAATCGATTTTGAGAAGAGCTCGCGATGTAACTGTATAACGATATACGTAACTGTCAAAAAAAATATATATATAAATTGAAAATTGTATGACGTTACCATATATATATATGTGTGTGTGTGTTATTTTAGCAATATACTCATGTAGTAATCATGGCAACTTTATTATTGTAATTTTTTCATTTATTAAAATGTCCTGTTATAAAAGATAGTTTTTCTTTAAGCTTAAGAAAACTACTGGGAAAGTCGAAAAACTATATTACAATGCGTGTAAAAATATTTATTTTTTCACGTTTTACACGTCTTTTTACTGCCGTTATATTGACGTGTTTTGAATACATATTTGTTTACAAATATTGTTAATTTCCCTGCTATTATTATTATCTGCGCCCATCGTGCTATAAAATATTGTCGTTTGTAATATTCCCGAATTTGTTTAAAATGATGATAATTTCAATTTATGATACGGGGACTTATACCCGTAGCCCGGCATAATAATTCTGGTAGAACACGGGGACAGGAATAGGCGGGAAATGGGAAAACGGTGTCTCTTGCGTAGGTGCACTTTCGGTATGGAAAATCTCGTATACACAATATTATAATAATATATTATATATCGGTAGGTATACATCGTTGATAGTTTAGGTGAATATCGTACGGGTATACGAATATTTCTAGGGGGAATTCTGGCCAAAACGACTTGCGGTTCGTAGACACCCCCGCGCGGCTTCCAGTATAAGTTTATACGCGCGTGCGGTTTCGAAGCCGTTTAATTAACAACAACGTCGTACACATATACACATATAATATAATATATACTTGCACGGTATCTGTCGAGTCTTACGGGTATAGGTGGCACATACATATTATATTATATTATATACGGATGCCTACGCAGGGAGAGGTCGAGACGGTGGAAAGACCGCCTAGCGAATAAAGTTGTCCGTGTCTTGCGGGCGGCCCTCCGTCGACCCTCGGGGAACTTCTCCGCCGTCGGAAACTTATAGCCCCCCGACGCGGCTTGCTATATTAATCCCAGACGTAGTGTTAATACTAATAATACAACTCCGCCACCGTCGGGTTATCAATTATAACATAACTCGACGTATAATATATTATATAGATGGTATATGTATATATATATTAGGTATTTATATAATATGGTAATAATATAATATATTGTTTCGCGTCTGTATAATAAGTATATGAGTGTATATATGTGTGCCACAGGGAGTGGCCATAGACGTAAAAATGTGAAGTAAAGAAAACATAACAAATTACAGTATGACCATGTGTGTAAAAAAAATACCTCGATAAAAAAATTCTATTGTATTTCCTACCCTGATGACGTGCTCGCCGAGCACTGTTTGTCGCATTTCGAGTTTTGAATTATATTATTTGTGTATTTACCTACTGCGTTACGTTTGAAATATCTTCATAAAGTTGTTAAATTGCCTATATTTAATTGTAACGTGTAAGCAAAATAAAGAAACTGTCCTAAATATGTTATACGAATTTGATAAACAAATAGATAATAATTGATAAAAATCAGTCCAACTACAAACTGGGCGAATACGGTATTTCACTCCTTCATATAAGGTCACACTGTAATTCGTTGTTTTGATTACTTCATATTGCTATGTATACGAGTATACCTTTACGTAAAGGCACATCTATGACTTAATATATTCTATGGTGTGTACACGTTTGTTATACTCTATAGTTTATATATTATGTTACAGTATAGCAACCTGAAATCAGTCGACACTAGATTTGACTGACCCCTCAACCAGTATTAATTAGTTTGAACTAATGAAACCAACCAATTAAACCCAGTTTCGACTATATATATATATATATGTAACTAATCAGTTAAAGCTATAGTTTTGAATCAAGTAAAACTAATAAAATATACCAGATTAACTTTAATTTAAAGTTTCAATAAAACACATGGACCGAATAATAGCCACAAAAATATTTTTAATAAAAGCTTGTATAAAACGATAAATCGTAAATTCATAGACATTTGTTATATAAATTACTTAATTTCTGGAGAGATGGATAATTTTTTTTGTAGTATTAATACTTTAGGTTTTAAATTAAAGATAAACCGTTGCATTCAAAAAACGATTCTCGAACATATAGTTCGGTATAATATATATTAAATATATATATATTTTTTTTTTACTTACATTTAAAAAAGCTGATGGAAATATGAAAAAACGATCTCACTATTGTACCAAATAGAATGGGTTTTATGTTAGAAGCTTTATTCCCAAACACTTGTACTCGATAACTTTTTCTACACGAAAATGTGTGTTCAGAATCTAAAATAAATGTCTATCTTATAACTTCACTTTTTAATCGACTGTGTACTAGTGTTAAATGTGATTTGTTTGAGTCAAAACTAGTTTTATTGGTCAGGTTAGAAAAATGTCAAAACCAGACTTTATTAGACTAAACTAGTTTAGACTCATTTCGAGATTTTGCTGTTATATGTACTGGAGTATTTATATAGGTTCAAAGGTATATATATATATATGTGTATGTATGTATTACATATATAACATAATATATTTATAAATGTATAATTTTTTTAGTTACCGTTAGCTTATCCTCTATTAATATTCGCTTAGTTATACATATAATATTACGTAGGTAGGTATTCTGAAATTCATTATGTTTATGTTTGTAAATTTTGCATTTTTGCAGCAGTCGAGTCTGCTAAAAATAATCAAGAAAATGGTACTATATATACTTAGGCCTTTTAGGAGCGTTGCTAAGTGATTAACCACATGGCATGAAATTAAAATTTACCACTCCTGAAATCCCCGCAAAGGCAAATGTATTAAATTAAATTATGCAGTATAAGGCAGTTAAAAATAAAAATTGTTTTATTCACGATAGTAATAAAATTAGTTGAATTTAAACTGTGGTCTACATAGTGAAAACAAAATATAAAAGTACAAATTTATTATTAAAACTCATTTATATATTATTTTTATGAGCTAAGCATAAAAAATGTATATATATATTTACACGTATACGTATACGATTCATATATAATTTTAAAATACATGATATAGATTATTATCATTTTTATTAAAAAATTACCGTTAAATTTATAATTATCTATATTAACTGTAGGTAAGTAGTTTTATTTTAGATGTTTTCATTAATTTTACATATAAAATTTTATTTATACATGTGCACATTATATTCATAGTGCTTCGTTGTCCCTATTTTAAAATCGCTTTAATTTTAGATTTCAAATACTAAAAAATATTTATACCTAATTTAATCAATTACAATAAATGGAGTCTGTAGTTCTTAAATACACTTTTTTTAAAAACCATATTGGTTTTTTGCAGTTCCATCATAATAATATAAACTATCAACACGATATTTATATTAGGTCATATAGATTTATTCCGACATTTAAGACCGGCCGTTACGCGATCATAAGAATTATATATGAGTTAACCAGACGCGAATAAATAATTTAATTTAATATGATGCGATGCATTTTAACGGGACATTAATTGGTCATTAAATCCAGCGTATATAGCCCAGTAAACACGCGCGTTGACATTAATTAAACAGCAGCGTCATCGAAATCTGAGCGAAAATCGTATTTGTATAATCGTCGGAAAACGTGTCGAGAATTAATTTTAATAATAATTGCACCACGTTATAATATTATACTGTGGTAATGGTATATCCGATATTGTAATATAATATTTATTTTATAACCAACATAAAACCGTGGCGACGGTTGTGGAGTATCATATACAGCAACGTCGTGTTTTCCAAATAAACATTATATACTTAGCAGATAATTTTTAAAACTGCTTTCGAATTTAACCAATATCATATAACTTTTGGAGTTTGAATCACTGCAAGGATTTAAAATTTTGACTACAAACCGTACGAATATAATATATTACACTGATTTAAATGTAGACACGATAATATCTTGTCTACAAGTTTTGATAATAATTTGTTTTCGCTTACAATATTCAACATTCTGTATTATGTACGATTTGGTACAATTATACTCTGACGATTGCTTTTTCTATAAAATTAGGTGAATTTTTTTATGTAGTCATTATTATTTGGTATAAAAACATATGACCTAATCATTGGTCATCCTACAGGCTTGACCCTAGTGAAAAATCATGGACTTCCCGTTTTATGCATGGGATTTATTTTTTCATTATTATAATTATAATTTTATCATCGTATCGTCGCGCGCATATTATGTACAAGACAATACGATGTTTTACAAAAATTACAATCGTGTACACACGCGTATATATAGATACCTGCACCGTAATCGGAAGGTAATCAGGTTGTGTGTGCACGAATGTGTAATATCCAATCGAAAAAAATAAATAAAAAGGACGACGCGGTCAATTATACGTATAAAACGGACGTGGAATAGGAAAAAATGTATAAATACCCTCGTGATTACTATACATTATATATATGATAGGTATCGAGTCGTATTTTATGTGCACCTAGCCGTATTACGCTTTTTATTAAATATTATTATATATTCGGCCTTACAGCGTTTTTTTTTTTCGTCAAAATTAAAAATAGAAAATAAAAATAGAAAACCGGTCAAAAAATTAATCTGTATATAATTTATAACTCTATTTCCCTCGCGAGAAACGTATAATTTTCCACGTGGATACATAATAATAATTCGTGATATTATATAGTGGTATTAGTGGTAAGTATAAGTCATATTATATAAGGTACATATTATTATCTATAGGTATAGTTTATGTTTAGTCTCTTGGTAGCCGAATTTATGTATAGATATTTTTACCTATATAGTCTATATACCTACCGCATTTTAATCGACTTTAATTACGCGATTATTTAATGATCCGCCCCGATATAATTGACCGTATAGAGAGCGCGTTTTCGTGTCGGTCCCGGCCAATCGGAACACCTTCGTGCACGATTCGTCCGTATTCGGCTTCTCTAAAATCAACAAGTAACTCGGTAGGTAGTAAGTCACTATAAATCCGCAGTTCGTTTTCGTGTGTCAGTATAATAATATAATATATGAAATCAATGATCCCCGTGCAAAACTCATCGATCCAATACGGATTTAACATGTCATTACAATATTTGCTTTGTGGGGGGGGGTACTCTGTCTCAAGCTTGAGCTTCTTCCAGAGGGTCGGATGTTTAAGGAGTTGTGAGGTGATGAGGAGGCGAATTTATGCTATTAGAATTTTAGAATTTGAGAGGACGGTTTCTTTTGTGGCCGTTGAGAAGGCCGGGGCGGGTTGCGATTGCCTTGATGTGTGGAAAGGGGGACGAAGTGATCGACTGTTGGAGTTTGGTAGAGGTGGCATTTGAATATTCGAGAATCGACGGGATGTTGGGATTACAATATTAGTTATTATAATACTTTTATGTTGTACAAACATCATGCATAGGCAATCCATTAGGATTTATACCATGTGCAACATTTCCTAATATGTCCAATCAATGTGTATTTTTCGATATTCATGGGTTGATAATATAATAGTTCTCACTCTCATTCTGCGGTCTTCAATATGTTTCTCAACTATCAGCTACGAGTTTCATAAACGTGTTATAATGTCAGGTATACTGCACCTATTGTTTTTTAAGTTAAGAACCAGTTATCGGTAAATTGTCACCTACCGAAAATATAATGTTATATTCTTACTTTCTGTACTTATAAATGTATAAATTAAATTAAACTGAGAAAATCATCTAACCTCAGATCAGGCGTGGATCCAGGGAGGGGGGGCGCCCCCTCCCAATTTGAAAAACATATAGGTAGTTATTATAATATGTTATATAGACATAATTTTAGACAAATAATAGTACCCAAAAAATCACTTAAGGGTATGCGCCCATCCTCCCATAAAATATTTCTGGATCCGTCCCTGATTCAGATCAATGATGAACATATAATAATGGATTTTTAAAACGGTTATACATTTCAAGCATTTTATTGATTCTATACAACGAGTGATATAATATAATTTGCGTATATGATATAATATTATCTTAAATAAAGACGTCACATTAAATTAAAGTATTAAATAAATAAACTCGAGATTCAGATATTTGTTATATAGCCAACTGCAATGGTCAATTAATGTGTTAAAAAAATATATTGTAATTTTTTTAGAACAATTTGAAAACAATATTACATAGGCAATGTATTATATTATATTTATATTTATATTCTTTAAAAAAAATTAATTAATTACCTTCCAGATAAAAATGTATACTATAATATTCAGCATTCAGCTGATAAACCTAAATATCAGCATTTAGCAATAAAAATGTAAATTTAAAATTTAAAAAAATTGAATTATTACTATAAATAAATACTTTATAGTAACCTATATAACATGTTTCAACAGTTTTAAGTTAGTAGCATTTCGCGGTGGGTAACATACAAGACAAGTACTCAATAAAAAAAATAATTCTACACGATGTTTATAAGTTTTATATGGTCAAAATCCATGCGTGACCCCTTCTTATCTCTAGGCAATAGGTCATCGATCAAAGAATATATAACTTACGTCAAACAGTGATATTATATATTATTTGATTAGGTTGTATAGATATATTATGTATATATATACTGCACCACTATTACACGTGTACATATTCACAGTATCTAATTCAGAAATTTTTGGTGTATAAAGATGAAGATAGGATAGGGTGTTAACAAAGGAAAAAGGAGTAATAAAGAGATGGAAAGAATATTTTGAGGGATTATTTAATAAAGAATTTCCGAGAGACAATTGATTGGGTGAAGTGGAATAATGGTATGTATATAGTGGATTTAATAAGAAAAGAGGAAGTGTAGAGCGCTGTGAGAAAAATGAAAAATAAGAAAGTAATGGGACCGGATGGAGTACCAGTAAAAGTACAGAAAGTATTAGGAAGTTTAGGTATAAAATGGCTGATTAAGTTCTTTAATAAAATATTAGTAGAAGGAAAAATTCCAGAAGCGTGGAAGAAAAGTTGAGAGGAAGAGTGTGGTACCAATATTTGAGGTAAAGGAGATGTACAATATTGTGGAAATTATAGAGGGATAAAACTTATGATTTAAGATAGAATTTTTTTAATTTGGGAAAAGTTAATAGATTAAAGGGTAAAAAGTGAGATAATTGTTAGTAAAAATCAGTTAGGGTTTATGCATGGAAGGTGAACAATGAAGCCAATATTTTGTGTAAAATAGATTGTAGAAAAGTACAGAGAAAGGAATGGGAAATTTTATATAGTATTTATTGATCTAAAGAAGGCTTATGATAGGGTTTCTCGGGAGATCTTAAAGGGAGCATTAATGAAGAACGGATTACAAAAGGTGTATGTGAACATTATTATAGTATTATGGCATATATAGGAATTGTATGTTGATGGAAAGAGGGAGAGAGGAAGACCGAAAAAAATGAGGGGGATGTGATGACGAGTGATATGAGAGGAAGGTGGAGATAAATGAAGAAGATGCGGGAGATAGAGTAAGGTGGAAGTGTAGGACTAAGGTGACCGACCCTAAATAGTAGGGAGAGAAGGCGAAGAAAAAGAAGAAGAATGTAAAATAACGTTATAAGTATAACGTTTTCAAGCCCTGTTCCTGGCAATGTTACAATTATCCCAAAAGTTATTTTTTGTGGGGGGGGGCTTAAACCCGCCCACAATATTGAATTTTATTAATATATATTTTTAATTCTTAAAAAATAGAGGGTTTGAAGTATATCAAGAGGACTAGTCCTTTCCCCCCAAAAGAGTTGCACCTTATATATACAATATTATTGTATATAAAAATCACTACAGCATCCATTGGAAGTTTTATATACTGCAGTAAGTACCCATAAATTATAGAAATAATTTCGATCACGTAGTTCGCGCGATTGGCCGCCGATTTTCACACTTTGATATTTTCTACATTTGATGACAAAAATAATTACAATATACAATATATTATACGAATGTGTACGCGATATACTTTATATCGATTCGTATGAACATAGTATATGATATAGTCATGTGCGATCTGCTGCCTGCTATTATAAAATCCCTGATGCCACAGCCATGTTTGTGCATCAGATCTCGAACCGGTCACGGTGCCTATATATATATATATATATATATATATATATACCAGTTCAAACGGAATAATTGTTTGCCAATTCAGGACGACAACGAATAATAAAAAAAAAAAAATGTATAAATAAAATATAAAAAATACGCCTATGTGGCCGACAGTTTCCGAATTCCAGAGAACGGCATATTATATAATATATATATATATATATATCGCGACATCCGTGAAAGAATGCGATCGGGTGGTTATATGGCTTAATACACTTTGGCGAGAAACCCTGGCGGGGCAATCGTACATGGCCATTCGCGGTATTCCGCCTAAGAGTGCAATGGCCGTTAGCTGCATCCCGATATATGTATAATGTATATATTATATATACGTGATGTATATTATATAATATAAAGGTTTCGTGAAAACGTGCAGTTATGGGCTTTTTCAGGGGAAATAAAGTCGCGTTTAACGTTTTTTATTTGTATTTTTTCGTTTTTTACTCGTATAAATTCGAATATTATGTCAATCATTGTTATACATAGAAAAATTGTACGTCGATAAAGTCTCAATTTTCATTTATACAACGAATTAAACTCGAAATGAATACAAATCAATAACGATAACATCGATAGAACTTTCGAAAACACTATAAAATACAAATTTATATACCGTAGGCCCGGTGCGGCACAGACTCGAGTACTAATAGTACCTATATATATACACATATAATAGAACCAGTTAAATCAGGAATAGTTCAAACACAAATAGTCAAATATTATTATAATAGTCTTACATATATAATATATAAGTACTATTACCCATATGTGAGGGAAACAATTGAGATCCTCATACATGTTGCATACCAGTCTACCAAATAAATATTATTTTAGTAATGTTAATACAATAAAACGCGCAACATTCGTAAAAATTGTAACGTGTTTTGTCGTTTCGAACTTTTAAATTATACTAATATGGTTTCGTTATTTTTCGGATGAACATTGCAGAATCGGAAATGGGTTTCTTTTCGTCGATACGGATGACGCGATAGAAAATCTTGAAATTAATTACGTGGATTTAGTGCCGTACCGATAGTTTTTCGATGTATGGGTAAAGACGAGCAAATATTCATTATTTAGTGTACCTATATATTATGGAGTCATAGTGGACCTTACATATTACAATGATTTATAGCGGTTGCGTGCAAAAAGAAAACGTTCCTGTAGCAGGACAATAATTATTGAAACCACGCATACCTACCCTTCGTCTGTCTGGGTCTACACACGCGTATTGAATAAATCTTCCGTATATACGGGAAAAACCAATTTCATCCCCCGATAAATCATACAATGTGTGCACATATAACGTCGGAAATCCAAAATTACCTCTAATTCGTTCACCCTTAAATCCGCCACACAAAACGAGTCTCTATCCGCGTATATACGAGCACGTATTCTAGTCTTTTGGGACGTCCGGACGATATAATATTATCATGGAGGAAAGTCGTCGTCACGTGTTCGAACAAACCAATAACGTGAACACACGTTTTCAAACGTCCGTTTTCGGATATATATATATATATATATATATAGGAAAGTTAATATAACTATATCGGCCTTCCGAGGGTGCGGTGACGACTTACGACCATTCGTTCGGTTTTTAATATAATATATAAGAATAGAGAGGACATATAGTTTTTTCCTCTGTCGCGATTTCTCCCTTCTCCACGAACAGGGGGTGGGGGCGTGTACGTGCTCGGACGCTCCGGCTATTCCAATATAATAAACACGCGGACACGACCACATCGAGTTAACGACTTACAGTGTGTGCAGCACCAAGAACAACCCTTCCCCTCGCGGTCCAGGTCTCCCCGAGGACTTTCCTGCCATCTGCAGCCACTGTCCGTGAAATAAACTATAAATATATACGCGTTTATAATAATATATAGACGTACTCTATATATTATGTACAAAACGTCGGGAGTCACAGTAGTTTAAAACTCTTCGAGAATCTTCCGAAAACCGGTACACGTAATACAGTGTAATCGCCCCGGTACTTATAGAACAGAGAGAACGAGAGAGAGAGAGAGAGAAAGAGAGAGAGAGATAGCGAATTTTCTTACATTATACGCATGCATATTGAAGCTACAATTTTTAAAACCGTTATGTAAATGTGTAAAAGTTTTTAAATGAAACTCTGATTTTTCCGTCACTTCTCACCAATGACCAGTGGTGGGAGGAAGGGGTGACCCGTGAAATTTCTCCACGCAAAGCGAATAAATTCGACATCCCCAATAACGCTCATTATCTCGGCCTCTATATATATACCGATATAGATAATACTACGTGCTTTTATAAACGATTCGCAGATTAAGTACACTGCACGCAGACGACTTACTATACTATACTATATAATATAACAGAGCGTGGTTTCTCCTCGGCATCGTCTCCACGTTGTTTATACTTGGTCGTTATCGCAGACGTGTCGCCCTACCGCTCCTCAGTTAAAGGGTCAATTTTGCGGCTGTTTAGGCACTACTCCAAGTCCTAACGCCGCGATAATTAAACTTGTACTTCGCCACCGCCACCACCACCGGTGGGTATTATAATATATATATACGATATATTATAATGTTCGTATAGTTTTGTATGCACAAACGCGTTTCCGATGTTTATTGGCACGTGCGCAAAACAAAACAATCTCGCCTAGACACGTAATACATATATATATATATATATATATGTATTATATCCTACGGCAATTCCCCGATCGGCAAACGTGCACCATACATCATATTTTGGGGTTCGAAAAGCGGTCTCGAAGGAGAACGTCACAAAAAACGAATTTCCAATCTATATATTATTATAGGTGCCTACAAAATATAATGTTGTAAATTATAATTTAACACTCAACCGTACGTTAACAGTTTATTGCTGTCGAAGACAAACAAAAAAAAATCCCCAACTCCCCTGTATATAGACAACCGTTTTTTACCGCATGTATTTCATTCGGTATGTTGTGTTTTTCAACGGAGTACCTATATATGTTAACCAAAAGATTTCGTATGCGATATTAATGGTAGGTGTTATTATTTTAAATGGAAACAAATTTATTGGAAAATTGATTTTCATTATGAAATTCCAAAAATAAAATCTATTACATTTTTTTAAAATCAATTCAAAATTGCTTACCATAGAAAAAAAAATAATAATATTGTTCTTTTTTTATACCGATTGGGCGATAGCGGATAGTTACTAGAGTTATGTGCCTAATATAAAATAAAAATTATATTATAGTTATTATTTTAAATTAAAAAGTAAAAATCACCATCATATAGGATTTTATAAATCTAAAATCTATAAATATCCGAATAAAATATGAAGAAGTTATTAAATTGATTAATTGGAAATCATTCACTGATTATAATCAGCTGCATATTAGACTGTAAAATGCTTGTAAAATGTAATGTTTATTTTACTTCCTTAATATAGCATACAACTGCATATCATTATATGTATTACCTATATTATTTTTACTATTTATAATAGCTATATAATTATTATATACCTATTAATATATAATAATTGAACATTAATGTAAAAAAAAAAAAAAAAATTGGCTAACATTTAGTGGTTATCATCTGGCATATAATGTGTGAATATCATTATGAATATACAGTGCAAATTATCATCAATGAATGTACATAGTTTCCAAACAAACGGTCGTATAACGTTTGTAATTATTTACAATAATAACAATAATTATAGTAGTACTGCGATATAATAGTGACGATAAATACTGTTTTGAGGTAACCGCGTATTTTATCTATACCGCTGACCGCAAGTTTACTAAAACTACCTATACTATACACTGTATTATATTATACTCGAGGAGATATTTTGAAAGGAAACTACAGCCGCACGACGGTTTATTATGTATATATAGGTATAACAAAGGACCAGTGATAAAGTCAGATATAATAATAACAATAATAATTATAACATTAATAACGAGCTCTGTATAAACATATATAATATATTATATTATCGTGCTCTGACGTAGTAAATTTAGATTCCGAATGAATTTGCAAGGGTCGATCGTATATATAGAGGACTCGATATTATTTTCTTTTCTCTCACGCATTCTCTCGTTTCCCCCCGACCGTTTCCATTTCTTTCAAATAGCAAGAGCGTTAAAAAGCGTCAAGGAACGGCCGTATAATACATACATTATATTATCATCCAGCTCATTATATATATATATATATATATATACCTATGAATAATTACGCGATCGTAAAATTTCCCGTTTACCGCAATGTAATACGGTCGTAATCAAATTCAAAACAATCCGTCGGTCGTTTCCCGATTGAAATTTTGAAAATACGAGTTGAAAATTTTTTTCGGAAAATTCTCTCGAATACGGACAAGTTTTGCCGAGTTAAAGGCGATTTTGTAAAAATAGCAATGGATATTGTGTTCTATATATGTATATATAACTATATAACATACATTCATGGAAAAATTCAACGTTAGCATTATTTATATTATTATATTTGGCATATTATATTTTCGTACCGTCATAATCGCTGAGAGCGACTGACGTTGGCTGAAAACTCGTATAAAACGATACTTTATGTACCCGACACTATGTGTTTTATATACACCTATCGCCACGAGTCTATAAATTAATCTAGCCGATGCCGTTTGCTGTTTTTCATTTACCTATACGTACATAATATATAGGTTTGTATATTATATACTCGTCTAAAGCCGTATACGAGAAAATCTGCGAGCAAGAGGGAGAGAGTATATAGATGGTATGTATATATAGTAGTAGTGGAGACGTAGCGCACTCGGCTAAAAGTCCATAACCACTTACGGACCAAGTCGTAATTTCTCGTTATACACTCTCGCGCACGTTTTTAAGTAGATAGATAGACCCCGGAATGTTTTATTAAACTCCATAAATATAATTTTAATGTTTAACTTTCGAAGGTCCCGGCGTTGTTGCCGTTGTAGTGTAGTAGTTAGTTTTTTTTTTTTTTTTTTAATTCCCTTGCTTATAAAAAGTTCTATAATTTTTTAACGGGACACAAAAAACAAAGGGCCGGCGCGCACATTCGCAGTCCTCGTACTTAGATGCCCGAACTAATTAAAATGGAGAAGTTGTGTTCTCTCGGCGGGAAGGGGACGAAAAGTTCGTGTATATATAGACGGCCGCGTCCCCAGTCCTTCTCGGTCCTCGAGGGCAATAAAAAGAACGTTTACCAAATCCCATATACTATATAGCGGTTTTTTTTTTTATGTGTATCCAAACTACGTGTAGAAGAAAAAAAAAAATGAAAATATCCGCGAAAGAAAGACAAAATACAATAATAATATTCCTGGATTACATCACATTTCGCGCGTGTATTGTTGCGCTATACAGATGATAGTGCGCGGCCGCGGCAGGCAGGCAGGCAGTAGCCATCCGTAAAAACGATTGGCTATTTCTTTCGGGAGCCGGAGGGGCATCAAAACGAGGATTTATCGATGGGGATCCCGAAGGGGAGAGATGGCGTATTTTAAAGATTTATTGCCTACACCAGTTATATCACGCCAAATCGAACTCATTCTTTCCTATTTTTTCCCCTCGTATACTATATCTTCGCGAGATCTTTTTTTTTTTTTTATTATTATTATTATTTCGGTCCGATTCTCTCCGCATCTGCTCAAGATTATTTACAATAATATTTCACTCGATTCCGGTTCATCAGTGTCACGATGCACTTTCAAAAATTGCAATGCACACCCATTATATTATTATTATTATTATTATTATTATTATTACTACTACTACTACTACTACTACTACTACTACTACTTTAATAATACGTTTATCGCGTGCGAGTGAATATTTACATCACGAAACCGCGCAGGAAGACTTAATAAAATTACGTAATCCGATGGCAGTATTCGACTATTTCTTTAGAATCGCGAAATTTCCCGGGTTAATAGATTTATTACTTTATTTTTTTCCAATTATCTCGCAGTCCCCCTGGTAATACCCACGAACTTATAATATTATTATCACAAATCATTTTTTTTTTTTTTGCTCTGTACAAATCCCTCCCTAACCTACTCCTACTCGTTCTACCACTCGCAAAGGTGGCGATGTCATCCACTTATAATAAAACAAATTATAATTTTATATAAAATACCAAAAAAAAAAAACAAAAACAAAAACAATATTTTTCAAGTCGTAGTCCACAACAATAGAACACACCCATAATAGGGATATACATGTGTTTTCAACATTTTATTTTATTATTCTAATATTTATTGTATAATATTATATATAGGTACTCGTATATACATGTTATAAACAAAAACGTATTTCATTAAATCTGAACTATTGTATATGTTTGCGACCGACGAGTTTGTGCAGCAGCATAATATATTATCAACGTATATATTTAAAACGTAATCTCGAAAATTCGCTTTTTGTTTTGTTTTACGATTTGTTAAATCTCGTATATTTAAATGTGTCATATATATTATGTCGTTTATCGATTCAAAATTGCTTCGTCACAAGTAACTATTATTACTAGATTATTGTATTACTAGCTAATAACAAATATTGAAATATTATGATGTTTTACTGTGCTTGAAACGCAATCGATTAAAACAATACAATTGAACTAAATAAATTTTCGTTTTACGATTCAAGTTCTAAAGGCTATCGCAATATGGGTAGCACCAAAATTATCTCCGGATATTACATAATCGAATTTTATGTAGTGGATACACAATTTGTATAATAATTTATTATATGTTAATATTTACGTCGTGTGAATAATAATAATTACGTATATTGCACTGATAATGAAAAACGGAAGGATTAAAAAAATTCGTATATAAATGTATAACGGATACATTTTAAACAAACTGTTTGGAGTCTATATAGTGTATAATATATATATATATACGTGTGTATTGTGTATTTGTGTTACACAAACTGACATCTCTAAAGTTACTTTCATTTTCGAGACAAGTTTGATAAGCCGAAGAAAGAAGAAGATACACGGGTCACAAGTAGATATGTATATATATATAAAACTATATCCTAACAACTTTCTCCTAACAAACTTGAGAAACAGTTTTAAACCTTTTTCACGTAAACTTGTATATACATAATATGTACACGGACAAATATAGTGAGGTCAATTCTCTAAACCACTCGACTGTGTATACTCGCGAGATCGCATTAACCCGACTGCAACATCGCTTTCAATTTACAAATACTCAAACGTTATGAGTGTCGTATAAATTAATTCAAGAGAATATTTATTCAAAACGACCCGGAGACAAAATCTCAATTGTTTTATTCATATACTAAGCCGGCCGCCGGTTCCTCGTTTTTGGTCGGTGTGTATGGATACGCGTAAAATGGTTAGAATACGATTCCGTGAGTTTTACTTTTTTGGAAGACACGATTCCCGTACGCTCATATTGTTCATTCAAAAGCCGACACGATTCCGTATGAAATCGGTCGCAACATTGTCAAATTATAGGTAGAGCCAAAGGAAGTATACTTAGTCCGTATTTAATCTAATTTGTGAACTGTTACTCAGTATAGACGTGGTGTTTCACAGCCAACCGGGGGATATTTTCGAATTAATAGTGAGCGATTGACTCTGCCCGGTTTATATAGGTGCGACCGGAAGAAATACTTTTACACATTGAATCCTTATCGTTGACACATTTGCAGGTAACTTCCTGAGTTAAGAAAATATTGCTGCATTCGTACTGTAGCCATTTCATCGTGGCCACGTTACATCAAAACAACATACGGAATCGTGTCGTAGAAAAGGTACTGTCGGACATACGCGGAGCATACCGAGTCGTGTTCTACTCCCAGTGAAATTAGAGTATATGCACACGAATTATGATCGGCTCAACGTCGTTTGTAATAATTTATTATTATTGATTTAGGGACGTCGTCTACTCGTCTTATATATCATAAGATATATATATATATATATAGTCACTTTTGTGCGACAAATGATCTCCCGGGGTAAAACGAACACGTAGAGACATTATAAAGGGTTGTTATATTATATAATATCCTTCCCCTAAAACCCCCACAACCCCCAGGAACATGCTCGCGCCGGGTGTTGCTTTTCCGGCGAACAGCAGCCGAGTACACGGCTCCTGCACAACCGGGCCGGACAAGGTGGCGGCGGGTGCAGTTAATTAGTGGACGTCATAACTCTCTGCGAGCGCACTTGTTAATTCCCGCGCTAAAAACCGTCCGGACCGAATAAATAACAGGACGCGTACAGATTTCGTGCTCCCTCCCCCCCATGACCCCCCTCCCACGACAATTGTTTTTTCGAGCACACACACACGCACTTATACACGCAACACAAACGCCGATTAATAAAATATATACATACGCATCCTCTGCACTCATATACCCTGTACATACACACACACACACACACACACACACACACACACGGCCATTTCGATCCCTTTTCCGTTCGTCCCGGGGCTATTTATCGTGTGCGGGCTAGTGAATAATTTACGCCGATAGGTGACTGCGCATAAGGTCAGCAGTGGCCAAATTACGCGTTCATAACACCAATATGTATGTATATCTATTTGATATTTATACGCGATTTATTCGAAATCCTCGACGGATTTAACGAGATCAAAGTCGCCCTCTACGTTGGAAATCTTATACGTTTTACCTAACGAGACTTATAGATTATACGGACGTGATATAAAGGCTATCTATATAGTATATTATGTGATAATATACATACTATATTTCATGGTTATTTATAAGTGGCTCTGTGTGTTGTATACTAGCTTTTATAGTGTATATTTATTTCGATATGAAACAGTAAAAAAGATCTATCGTCGAAACATTACGAGTTTTGACTTTGAAAAATAATTAGTTGAAACTACATATTATGAGTTATAACCCGCTCAGAATCACTTCGAATTTCATTTCTTTGTTTTCGATCTACTGGTTATTTTTAGATTTTGAACGTCGCAACTCGCAAGGTACCTAGCTATTGATTTTATAATGATGTTTTCTGTTATCACATTTCCGACCAGAAGGAGCCGAGAAGAAGCTTTGACGTTGGTATGTTATTGATAGAAAATCGGCACTAGGTGGTACACTATACTGTATAGGGCATACAGTATATAGGGCATAAAAAGATTTGTATAGGATATATACATATATTTTTTCGATTTTTCAGTAGTTTCCTTAGGCAAGAAGAAAAACTTCGGTGTATGTTTTTTTAAACGTGTATATTTGTCTAAAATGGAATTATTCAGATATGGGGTATATATTTATATTTATAGCAAATATAGAATCTAACCAAGTGAAGATATTCTCTTAAGATTTAGTTTTACGTTTTTTTTTTAAATACGTTGATTAAATGAATATATTTTAGATATTTATATACATTTAATCAATTTTTTATTGTGATATATTACAATAATACAAGGGACAAAATACATATATAATTAATTATTATATTATACCGAATAATATAAAATCATAGTTAGTAGTTCCTATATTATATATATTTATATAACTCAATTACTGAAATAATATAATATGGTGACATTGTACAATTTTAAACTGTAATATTTATATAGGTATTAGGTATATATCGCATCGAACTCCACTCGGAATCGTTTTTATTGAAGAAAATGATTTATCATTACTTTTAAATTCAATATATCCACTACCAGTAGGTACTACCTACTCAACGAGCGAAGTGCTTCTACTATAGTAGGGGTACTGACGAAATTTTTCTTATTTTTTTTTCTTCAAAATTTAAAGTGACAGTGCTAACAAACCTCGACACAATTTTTCTCCCAAAATACAAACTACATAAAGACAAATATATATTATCTTACCTGATAAAATTCTCGAACGACGCCGTCCCGGTGTACAGTAGAACACTGACTAAATTGGGTGTTCGGACGATACATGTGTTTTGGCCAACATATACTATATGTGTTACGTGAAATCTTCGATGTATTGCAGTTTTCTTTGTTGTCGCATTGGTGCCTATATACATATATATATATATCTGTTTTGCACCTATATAGTATTATGTATTACACTTACCATAACGGGACCGCATGTATATTTATGTACACCTTACAACCTCTGGTCCCCACAAAGAATTCCGCTATATTTTGGGTCATTTGTGGGCCGGTGGTAGAGGTGACCGACGGCTCATTAACCTGGCTTCCCGGTACGAGCACCTTGGCGGGTGGCATTTGGAACACAAAGGTTATGCTTAGGATAGTAGGTATTCCATGACCTAGATATTTTGGGGTTACGCACAAAAACCGAATAATGATTTATATAATATATACACTGCACGGGGGTGGTTATAATACAGGTATTTATATTATATATTTTATATATATAGCTGTAGGTAAGCCACAAAATTCGAACTCGACGTGTTACCCTTTGGGATATTATATATATATATATATATGTTATTGCATATATAACAGCACAATCCGACATGTATATGGATAATATTGTATTATATTTTGGTGGTGAATATTGTTTATTATATCTACGTTTTCCTCACTGCTCCTTAACATTTATTCGTTAAAATGAAATCTGGTACATTTTCTGTGGTTTTAATGTCTTACACTATTACTATGGGTATGGTTTACAGTTTATATACAAAATGTAAAAAAATTAAAAACGAGTTTAACACTCCAGGACTGGTCCTCGGTGGTCAAGAAGCAAATCCTATAGTATACACCGATTATATTGTTCCGTGCGCATAATAAAAATGTGCTGTGGAATATTATGTAGTATTATACTACATATATATGTGTACATATTTAGCAAAACTGATTCACGAGAATCGTTCGTCCTCGTTAATTATATAGTGATTATGCAAGAAAAAAATTCGAAATAAAAAAAACGGATAATATATAAGTTAGCTGTCAGTCGTCGCAAAAGCACTCAAGGGAACATGTTAATTTATTTAATTTAGTTAAAAATAATGTATTCGGACAACGCATATATGCATTATAATATTCATGCATGTTGTCGGCAATGTGGTAGCAATACTTTATATTGTATATATAGGTATGATATTTATGATATTTATGTACGTTAGCAAAAATGCGTTTGATCAAAACTCGAATGAGAGATCGTGCCAAAACATTTTTCTATATATTTTATAAATTCATATATGCGCATACAAATAGATGAACAGTAACTATAGTAAAATCATTGTTTTCGTTTAAATATAATTAAACGAAAAATTTAAATTTTAAATTAATTTAAACGTTAATTTAAATTTATGGTTGTTGCTAAGATTTTATTACAATCTAGCAGTATTCCATTTGACTATTGTATTGATTTACTCATCAGAATATTTTAATATTATTCAAATTATTTCTATCTACTTCAATTTTTAAATACATTAATTATGAAAACATAATGTTTTAATCCCTAATGCTCTGCAATCTGCATATCAGTGTGAAATCTAGTTTAGTGTATTTCTTATTTTCTCATAAGATTTATAAATTGTGTATGCTGAAATTTGAATTTATGAATATATTTTAGTCAATGTATCTGATATAAGCTGTTTCAAAAACTGACTATATTTACGTTTCTATTTAAGTAGTTCAGATCAGTGGTGACACGAATAAGGTAAAATGTATGCACGTATGTATTATTTTTTAGTGGGAAGGAAATGGTAATTAAAAAAAATAAATATATATATAGTTACCAAAAAATACACTATATACCGTCAAATAGTTAGTTAATTTCCGAAAATCCATCTATTCATTTACAACAACTTTGTTCAGTTATTTTTTTCATAAAAAAAAACGCCTATATCTGAAATGAATTAATTATTGGCGCACATTCTGTAAGACCATGTATTTGAACACAATTTTAATAAATTTTACGGGTACCTATGTAATATGATGATACAAAAACGACAAACGTTGTTAAGACTGTGGCGGACGCCAGGTAATTCCAATAATATACCTCGCGTTTCCCACGTGCGCGGTTACTGTAGCAGGTTACTGGTTTATTAGCCGGTCCGGAGAGGCGGCGGCGGCGGGTAGTCGCGGTAGTGGCGGCAGTTGCCATTATATACCGACGTTATAGGGTTGTTCGTCTTCGCCGGCAGGACCGCGGTAACCATGGCGACTCGCAGGACCTCGTGTCTCTCTTCGGCTCTTTTCTCGGCATGCGTGGGCGGGTTGGTTGTTCCTGCCGACGTATATATATATCGCAAATACGATTATACTATATAGTTATATTATTATATAACACTTATATATATATATATACAAAACACAGTTGTACAGAGAATTGTGACGGAAAAAAATAAAAACAAGAGATAAAACACGGCTATCGGGTCAATAAGTCGCACGAAAGGGATATTATTTCCCGGTCACGCGTCGAGGACCAATATAATATTATATAACCCTTATGCATTATCGTCGTTTTCACTGTCATTCGTGAAGAACCCGTCTAGACTACCTATATATATATATATATATATATATATACATATGTATATACACATGTATTAACTGACCTACCCCAATATATATATATATATATATAGTACATACGCACATAAAATATACATTACATAGGTACGTGTCCAGTTCGTATTAATTGAATTAATGAGGTGCGAATGTTTATATGCGTATATACTGTATTTATATATACGAGCCGCGAGACCTAATGCACCACTCGAACACACATCGATATTTAATAGTATAGGTATATATATATGTGCATTTAATAAATTCAAAATCCCTAGCATGGTATATACCCTGTTACCAGCCTATATATATATATATATATAATATAATATACCAGCCATCTCTCTATCTCTCTCTCTCTCTCTCTATCTATCTCTGTTTCGGGGCCACGCGTGCGTTTCCACTATATACATATAATATCTTCTCCTCCGTACTCCCTGGCGGCGCACTCGGAAACTGCCGTGTGCATAAATCGCCCGTGCCCGACCCGGAGGAGATAATGGGAATCCGATGGGTCTCCTCGCGCCGCACCATGACAAATGGCTATCGATTGGCCGCCCCCGCCCGGGCGCCGAAAGTATATATGCGCGCACATAATGTACGTATCGTCGTATAATATTATAATAATGCCGGTCGCATAAAATCCCGTCTAGGCCGGAATACACGCGCGACCCAGTTCAATATAACGACGTTCCCGGCGTTCCGTTTTCCCGTATATACATTGTACACATAACGTCTCGAAATCCGTTCATCGACTCGGGATCTGTGCGATATATATATATATATATATATATAGTATTAATGTCAAAAAAATATCATAAACCCACACTCCCGCACTTCCTGGCCGTCCTTCCGGGATCTCGAAATTCCCGCGACGTGATCCTCCGCCGAGCGTTATTATTTTATTTCGAAATTTTCGAATCCCAATAAATTACGACGCTATATAATATATATATATATACGCATATACAAAATATATATTATACAGGTACTTTGTACGAAAAAGCACTTTAAACTATATAAATGTGGTCTTCTAATGTATATAATATAGTACGTATTTACAATTTATTGTCTCCGCTCATTTGAAGTTTTGTCGACTTTTAACCTACCATATATAGGTATACACGGGGTACGTGGCGCTAAAAACGGATATATATATATATATATATATATATAATGGAAAATGTTATTTGTATAAAAATAAAAATAAATATACTCGTATTATATAGTTGAAAATACTTTAGTATTTTTATTATTTTTTAAAACGGACAATTTTATTCCACGGGATGAAAACTTTTGCTCTGAATATTTAATAAAATTCTCTCGTGTATATACGCATAAAAGACGTCGACTCCTCCGCAAACTCGGAGTTATATAGTATAGGTATGTAACGCGCATTATTCTTACATTCAGTAGATATATACAATAGTATTAGGTACGTATATAATATGAAAGTCAATTTTTACGAACCGATACAGTACGGACGTATAATATTTACTGCGCTATATATATATATATATATATATATATATATTTGATATATTATTATGTTTTATGTTTTACACCGCGGTGATATATGACCTACGAAGTCTTAAAATTTTTTCCCGACCGGATATGTATTCGAATGTATATAAAAATGTCGTCTTGGGACGATTGCCGGGCGCGATACATGCGGCGTTCGAGAAAATGACGTACCTACCCGTCGAGGCGGCGACGATCGGATAAACGGAATTTTATGCGAGAGAGATGTGCGCGACGGATAGCGCGTACAATCACAAGGTTCTTTTACTCGTATATAATAGATAAGAAAAAAAACTATACATGTACGTAGAAAAGCGTATTTCCATCGTCCGGAAGACTATCAGCTGCAGACCCCATTTATATACAGAAATATATATCTATATGTATATAGTATATATATATATCCGTCTCTTCTCTGCGACTTTTCCTCGCTCGCGCGGAACAAAGCCTCGATGGAGTTTTTAAATTGGCTTCGCGTTGGAAATCCTATCGGCGCACCGAGTTTATTTGACGCTTGGCGAAACACGCGCACGTCGCGGGCAATTTCTCAAAGTCGATTCGGTCGAATTAAAAAGTTTCGCCCTTTTTCCCGCACCTCCCCGCACGAAAATCTACGACCGAGTAATCCATTTGGGTTGTTTTTTTCTTCTTCTACTTTCCTCTCTTTTTTTTTGCAGCAGTATATATATATATATATATACAAATAAAAATCACGCCTTCTCCTCGATTCCACTATATATATATATATATATATATATATGTACCGTTTATTCGCTTTAGTCTTGTGCGTGCGTGCAGCACAGGAAACGTGGTATAGTTCTTATTCCTCCGACCGACGGATTGGAAAAATACGCAAATCCGAACTGCCGCCACCAAACTGATAACGGTACTGCGGTATATATATATATATATATATACTGCGCAGTGTATCACTCTCCCCGCACGTTTAAAAGGGTGTATTATTATATAGATTTTCGGAGAGCTATAAAAACCCCATGTATGTATATATTTCGCGTGTATATACATGCAAAAGGTTTCAATATACAGAAACGTAGTCGTGGGAGACGAGATTTTTATTTATCGCCGCATTACTTATATCATTATCCTCCGCTATGTGTACTGCAAACAGCCCGCCCGCACGTCATCCGATCAAGCTTTTATATCTAATGGAATTCTTCAAGACGATATAATATAAAGTGGTGGTTCGGGTGTACTGCTACTGCTGCAGCTATATATATTTTTATACAAAACGAGAAAAAGTTATTTTTCCATTTTACTTTCTCTCGTCCCTTTATCCGCTGGTCGTCGACTATCTACACGTAAACGCGAGACCGTATATTATACGTGTGCTGCAGAACAGTATAATATACGAGAGCCCGTTTGTATTCGGTCGCATAGACGGAGAGAGAGAGAGAGACGTCATTTAATCAGAACGAAAACGTCGTGTTTGTCGGAATAATATCGTTGTGCGCCATGTTAAATGATTCGAAAGCATAAAAACGGTCGCCGCCAATGTCAAATTGAGCGGACTCGGCAATATTTATACGGGGACGGGATACGATTTTCAACAGACGGAAAACAATATACGCGTATATTTACGATTCGATGGACTGTGTTTTCTTCGTATACACACGATGTTAATAATAATAATAACAATATTTTCATCGTTTTCCACGTTCCTATATTATATTATATATTATCGTGGGGCCTATGTGTATATACCGCCATAACCGTATACGTGGTAACAATGATATAAAATATGCGTACACAACGGCTATAGAACCCGATTGAGCATACAACAATGTTTTTAAGACACGACCGACTAAATCTGACATCTGCCGCATTGATCATTAAATTAATACATATATTAAGTTTGTAGGAAGAAAACTTGCAACGATATTGTTTCATTGCAAACTTGAATGAACAACATACTAAATATTATCAACAATAATAATTATTTAAATAAATTATTAAACATAAATAATTACACAATGTATCAATAATAATTTCACAATTACCTACCATTAAAGTGCTACTAAACGCGTGTTATAATCTGAAAACTTTTTTAAATAATAATACGCAAATAAAATTATATATTTATTTAGCGCAAAATCGTGTCTTTACTGTTCTCACGACGCATATTATAATACGCGTCCGGTCCGATAAATCAGTCGTTGAGCTAAAGGGTGTTCCGCACTTCCAAAGACGTGACACGTGACGTCCTCCATAACGGCGACAACTGGTTTTACGCGATTGTAATGTTATCGGCTGCTGAAATCGCAGTCATATATGAGACGCACATGACACATACAAATATAAACAAACAGAGATTTACTCTCACGTGTATACTAGCCATGTACCCTAGGTATATATATTTGATATATAATATTTTTTGGAATACTTTAAAAAACACAAAAATGTATTAAATTAGATATTTGTAACAATTATATAATTATGATAAATTTAAACTAGGTACTTATTCAATTAAATTTTTCATTTGTATTTGTTTGAAATTTTGAATGATGCATGGTATTTCAAACATGATCAGTATAATTACCTTATTTTATATTATTTAAACTTTTACTTTTGAAAAAGGTAAATGTGTGCTTAAATATTGGTAGCAGAATATTTAACTCAGTTTATCGTACTTTATATAATATGCAAAAATAATAAATACTCGTTTGATGCCGTATCTACGTTTATAGCTGTTATACGTGTAGTATACGTTTTATACATATAATATATCCCTTCGTCCTCCGTAATCTATATAGGTACTAGTGGAAGCTTAACAACTGGATAATGGCGTGCGACGTATTTATATAATATTATACGCTTATGTATGATATTATAGGTGAGGACAATAAAGGACCACCGGGCCCATAAATCACAACCTCCACTCCCTTTCTCGTGACAGTAGAATTCCAGGACTTTTCTAACGGGGTCATCATCTCCCCTCTCCAATCACGCCCGCGCACCTTCTTCTTGCGGCCTCCATATACTATATATACTATATCTATATAGGTTTATCTTGACGACAGTATCTTCCCCCGGTGTTCAATTTTCATATAGAACACAACGACGGTATATATTTTTGCGAACAAAAAACGTCCTAGCTATTCTCCATCATCGTTGTTTTGTGGTCAACGGCAATTTTCGATTGTCCCGCAAACACAATGTACCAAAACGAAAGAATAAACGTTAAAAATTTTTATAATATAATATTTATTTATATGCATTATATATATATAGGTACTATATTCTCTCTATTTTATAATATATCTCCTTTAAAACATACATTACAGATCATTGACCATTGTTTTAACGTAATTACTTAGATTATCACGATATAAACCGATTTAACAACGATAAAAAAATAACGCAGATGTTAAATATTATAATTTCGTATTATTATGTATTATGTTATGATTATATGTGTTGTAAAATAATATGATAACGTCTAACGAAGTGTTGTATTAAAACTTATTATATGGTTAGGGGAAAGATGATCGTTACGCTTTTCTCCAATACCAGGTTTATTCATCTATAAAAACAAAGGTTCTCAAAGTACACTTTGGGGTGCTTTAAAAGAGGGCTGCCATGCTCTAAAAGAGCTGAAGGGGAATGAAGACATGTTATTTTATGACGGTAGTAAAATTTCGATGAACTTTAAATTTGCCATTCCGTTTAAACGGCAATTCGACGTAAAAGAAAAAATACTATATCAACGCATCGTATATGAAAATTAAATCGAATATAATATAATATCATAATGATTTATGTCAACTCACGACTTGTGGTAACATTATCGTCTCCATTTCACACTTTTAACAGATTTCTACGTTGTGGACTACTGTTTATTAATGTATAATATATATGAGATTAATTTATAAAAGCTCTCATAGACTATGATTTTATGTGTACACATAATAGCTCTGTACTCCAAGATACGAACATGCCATAAGGACTTAGAACTCTAATGCGGTAGGACGGAATAATAATTCAAACCGCACGTTTCGCGTCTGCGGGATTTCTAAAAATGATGTGCCGATTATATATATTTATACATAATATACTGTGTGCGACTGTGCGAAAGAGAAAAACAGCTTTAGGAAAGAGGTTTTGTCTTTTTATATTATAAAATGTATAAATCGTTTCGCCGGGATTTTCGGAGAGATTTTAGAGGGTTAAAAAAATAATAATGTATATATATATATATACGTATACACACCGACGACCGTCAACTGAATATAAATTTCCCTACTTTCGTTAGTTTGCCATCTTTGTATTCCATACGGTCCCTTATGCATTATTCGTATATAGTAGCAGCGGTAGTCGTCGCCACCGCCACCACACCGGCTAACCGCCCGATCCAAGCGTTGTCGCCCGCGCGTGCCCGGCGCGTCGGATGAAAATTTTTATGACGTCATATCGGTCGTTTTGAATTTCATGAGATCCCCCAACACTCCCAACCCTTTACTCGTTCCCAACTATCGTTTTCCCCGGTTTTTCCTCTTTCTCTCTCTCTCGTCGCTTTTTGTAGTGTATAAATTCCACGGCGCGTTCCTGCAACACAACTTTCGCACAAAGTCCCGGGGCTTATGGAAAGTTTTTCGCTTTAGAAGTTTTTCGGATTTTTCGATAATCCAATATCCGAAGTGAGGCAAACAAAAAAAAAAAAAAAAAACTGTTCTTATACTGCGCTTGCGAACGAGTCTTTAAGAAATTCGGAATGGCACACAAAACGCCCCCCTCTTACCGCGTATATATATATATATATATATATATATATAAGCCATCATTCGAATTCTTTTTTTCCGTTCTTTCTCTCTCTCTTATTCGCGTACATTTATTTTTTTGTTTTCCGCGATATTCGAAATATATATCATCACATAAATATAAAAGCGAAACCGTAAAACCGTCTACGGGTATTGGTTTTATGGTCTGCGGAGAGGACTTCCGAAGGGTTGTGGTAATCCTTCTTTGGCTGAGCGCTACGAAACCGTCGTAATTTCGAATTATGTACATGACACTATCATATAAACAGAAAAATAATGTTTAAAAAGTATATATTTATTTATTATTATTTTTTTTTTTTTTCAGGTAAATATCATTCCGAATTCACTTATACTATTATTCATTCAATGACATAATACGCTGCGTGTTGACGTGAGTAATTATATATTATAATATAAGTATTTAATATTATTCGATTAATACTATATAATATATCCGTTCGTTGCTTTTTTTTTTGCTTTATACTTTTTTTCATTAAAATTCGTGCCCAAAGTTAAACGTCAGACCAAAATTATTTATGGGTTGAAGTTTAAACCGCTCGCCCTTGCTGATCGGAAAACTGCGACAGCAGTGCAGTTGTATACGCGTATAAATCCGCATATTATAATATTATATACTTGGCATACGTATATATGGTAGTGCAAGTGGAGACAGATTAAACAATTCTTTACTTTTAGAGTGGTCAGTTGTTCGAGAGAATTTTATAGTTTTTTATATGGTCGTACATTATTGTGTCCCCCCCACCCCGCGTTCTAAACAAATTACGTGTAAGACGATTTCAAAAAATTGCAAAAAGATCAATTTAATATTCTCGTGAGCGGAAGACTTCCTCGGATATTATATTATCAAACGGTTTTTTGCTGATTGTTTATAGATATACTATATATATATTAGGCGTGTTTTTGCGATTAACCAAAATATGTAATTTGGTTACTGAATTTTATAAACAATCAGTTTTGGTTACAATTATTTATAACCGATCAAATGGAACGGTTATTATGTTTAGTTATACATAGATAAGACAAAATAACATAACCTGGTTAATCGCGAAAACACGTCTTATGTATAGGTATAGATAACATGGAGTTACGTGCGGTCGTAGCCGTCGCGATCGGGGACCACACACACCCTATTCGTCAGGGCAATCGGTATTAGGTCAGATGTGTGCCCCTCTCTTCCTTTCGTATTTCACCGTACCCCTTTTCTCATTCCCCCCCTGTCGTCTATATTGCAGTATATATAAGTACAGACACACACACACTTGCACAGCTCGTATAGTCCGACGACCGTTTGTCATTGCGCGCTAACAAGACTTCGTGTACTCTTTGTTTCCGTGTGTACATGCTTATATACGTATATACATATACGTATATACATATACGTATATACATATATATATATATATATATATATGGTATAACAAGCACCCACCGGTAACGAGCTCTGGTATAGGTTCACGTATATATCGGCTAGGTATAATCGTCGTTGTATTATGCGGCGTGTGTTTTATTTTATTTTGCTTCTATTTATTTATTTATTTTGTTCCCCGTGAGTTCAATGATCGAAAACGGTAAAATAAAAATAAAATAAAAGTCGAATAAAAATGCGACCCGCGGACATTGACCAACGACGGACGGACGAGAACCGCGGCCGAGATAACGAGCGCAGAGACTGCGGTTCGCTTATGTGCGCGTATACGTCAATCAAAATGTCAATTTCCTCGACAACGTCTGAACGGGTATTTTTTCACATACCAGCTTGCGTGTACTATGCGTATTATAATATTGTAATAATATTATATTCACGTATTCCGGAAAAATTTCACCATCCTTATTAATTTTAGGGCTCAAAGTTTTCACGATTCTGTGTAAAAAACGAAAGTGTAGATACGACCAATTTTTCAATCAATTCATCATTTCACCAAATGGTGTTCAAATAGCGAATGATTCTTGCCTCTGTTGAATAAAACCTGTATAAAGAAAACTATATCATTAAAATGCATGAAAATCTTGAATTATGGTAAAAAATAATTTGGAATACCCCTAAGAGTGCCAAGAATACTACTACTAGATAGTACAAATTTTTGAATTTCAGGGCACGATTTTTTAGGTTCACTCGTTTTAGTTTATTTATGTATGTATTATATTCATATTAAATGTTGTTGTTTTGGTGTGGAAAGTTGAACAACAAATCGTTATATCGACGGTGGCCTATAGTTATCTCATTTGGAATAATTTTGGTGGAAACGCACGCGGGTTGTCTAATATCTCCACTACTACTACTACTAGGGAAAACTTTGGTGGGTCTCAAGAACTCTACTCTGGAGCTGAAAAAAATGAGCGAAACTAGTTTCCTATAATTAAATACAGATCAATGGTAGTTTTACGATATTATAATAACACATTCACTACACTATCCCTTGTTCGTTGCTACCGCTGCAGTTGTCTAATGGCCGGTCGTAAAACATATACACGTGCTGCGGCGGCACATTGTATATACATATATAGGTAGTCTAGTGGTCGGCTAAACGATGATAAGAAGATAGTTTTTTTTTGCTTCATCTCTCTCCCTTCTTTTAATAACGACCACACTGCTACTACAGCTTATTAAAATAACTTGAACTGCGATAACTCGGTATAATATAATAGATAAAATATATTATTTTATATACCTACGTGCCGCGGCTTCTGTTTAATAAACGCTCAGGTAGATCCTTCGTAATAATTCATATTCTTCAGTTTAAGGTATATAGGGTATATAATGTTACCGTGAATACCATTTATAGATCGTATGTACCCCTCTCGTACCCGTTAACCAGTAGCGTAAACCAGGGGTAAACATAAAACTTATGACCCCCCCTCCCCAAGTAACTTTTTATTATTTTACTTAAATACTACGTTATTCAGATTAATTTATTGACAATATTGTAGTAGGTAATTGCTTTTATATAGTACGAAAAGCGACAAGTATTTAATTTTACGAAAACGATTTTCATTCTTATTTACAATAAATTGTTTGTATAGATAAATAATTATAAAGGTATATGCCAAAAGCGTAAATTCGAACAGTTCTAAATTCTTCATTAAAACAATACACGGTATTTAATAATGTTTTTGATGAGACGCACAATTAAAACTCGAACAGTGTAGATATTTTACTGAGTTGAACAATGTATAATATAATATAAAATCTATAACTATATATACATTGTTCCTCCCCCGAAAACTAGAAAGTTTTTCTTATTTACGTTTATATTTTATGACTTTAATAAAGTACGATTTATTATCGTTATTTGAAGTAAATATACAACTTTTATTTTACATTAAATATCAGTAACTATATATAAACGAAAAGTTTTAACCATCCGACTATGTTTCCATTTTCGCAAGTTTCCACATAATCTGGAAAAGCTATAAAACTTTACATCGATGTTCGACGATGTAGTTTTTTTTATTTATTTATTTATTTATTTTTTGTATATAAATTATTTATAGCAGATCGTACAGTTTTTTTTTTCTTTAAATGTTCGAAATCGACCTATTGTATATTGTATGTGCACGCGTTATAATGCGCAGTGTTATGTCGGATAGATTTTATTCCAACACGACGGCGTGGTATTCAAGGCCCGAAGTTATCTATATGACTATATATATATATATATATGTATAATACTATACATCGGTGGGAAAATATTCTTTTCGTACTTTAGTATACTGAACATAATACATGTATAAAAAATATATACTCACACGTATCTCCGTACACACATACGGTCTAAGAAAATAAAAAAAAATTGGAATTTCGAAACTGTCGAACGACAAAAACTTTGGCGGCACGTCGACCATTTCGGTCGTAGTATACGTATTGACGTTTTTATCGCCATTTTCTTTTTCTATTCTTTCCGTAACGGCCTTAAACTTAAAAAGTCGAGTATTTTATTCATAAATCATACAACTCACGCACACACGCGAATATATACATATACATACATACATACATACATATACTCGTATATATATATATATATATTATATATATATATACATACTGCACATTGCAATCGTCTACATAAATAATACAAATATATATTGTATATAATATAATATACTATATAGGTAGGCACCAGAGAACTATATCGTGCAGAGCTCGCTCGATTGAGCCGTCCACGGGCGTATTGTAAACGACTTATCCCGTGGGCTTGTCGTGTCCACCCGGTGCAAGTACCTCTCTATAACGCGCGTATACATAACACGGGTACACGCATGTCGGCAGAAGTGGTGGCGTGCAGGTCGTAAAGTATGCACAATAAAGACGTCACTGCACTCGGCATATATAATAATATAATATGTATTTATGTATAATAATATGATATATATATATATATATATAATATAATACCTATATAGGTATTCATGTTATATATATATAGGTTTAAGCGTTCGTCTCGGCATAATATCCTGCCAACGTCGGTGTACGTTATAATATCGGCCCACCCCTAAAGAAGTCGTAATATTGAAAAAAATATAATATACAAAAGTTTTCCATCATATCGTGATGACTGTAACAATAATACGTATGTTATTAATATAATAATATTATGCATTTTATTTGAGAAATATACCTACCTATATATATATATATATATATTTCCAACATAATATGTACATATTGTCGTTTAATACTGATAAACGTACGAAAAAAAAAAAAAATAAAAATAACAACGGATGTGAAGAGACAATATACCTAATAAAAATTATAATACCAGTGCCAGTACATACTCGGATCTGAAAGTATATATGACGTATTTATATATATTACTCTGGTGGTCGTGCGCACGGGGGTTCACGTGGTACCTATATATATATATATATATACTATGTAGATTATAGGTATATTATATACCAATATACACACCTATATATATATATATATATAAATATTGTTTATGGTAAAACGTTCACACAACTCACCGTAATGGCTGCCACGCAAAATATACGTCATTGCTGTGCGTGTCGTATTTTGTCGAACTATTCGAAATAAAGATATATAACATAATAATATCGGTTTAATACACTCGAGAACTCGACATAATATATTATATGTGCAGCAACCGACCCCGTTCGAATACATCCTACAGCTAAGATATATATTGTGTATTATAATATAGGTACTATATATTATTATGTTTTCAACGAGATACAAAAAAAAAAATAGATATATATATATTAATAATAAATAAAAGGTTTTCAGCAGCCATACGTCGAATTCGTGCACTATATATATATATATATGGGGTTGTTGACCACATCTGCGAACGACCGTCCAATAAGTTCCTCAATAGCTATATAGAGGGGTGTGTGTATATAATATATAATAATTCACGAGCTATAAATATACAATATATTTTATGATGAGTGTGTCTGAAAAAATCGAATTTAACGAACTCACGATCAAAATGCATCAGATTGAAAAGCTCATAATATATATAGTATATATACGAGGACATTCAACTATCGGTTAAATGTATAATATCTAATATCTGATATATCAAGTGTGTCTGACAAGGTAATAAAGGTAAATCAAACGTATATTATATTTTATTTTATTAAAATTGTGATGTGTCGATATTATATGTGGAGAATATTAGATACAATGTGATACAAATGCCACATCGGTTGACCACGCGTATGGTCGTCCAGTATACGCAACAATATCCGTTCGTTAGCCGAATTGCGAAAAAGTTTTCCCATCTCGTATATACACTGCCAAACACACAAGTCCTTAAAATTATTATTATATTTTATATATAATACAGCTGGACGTTTTATTGAAAATTACCATCTCTCACAATTCATATACGAATACGCAATATGGTGTACATTAACGCGTTGCAAAATGGTTGCTCTAGCGACCCCAAAACGAATTTTATATTCACGAGAGTATATTATATTGCAACCCTACTAGAAAAATATATGTCCAATATAGTACAATTATTCGATAAATATACCTATGTATTATATATTTAAATACAAAATATGTATTGCCGAATTATTTGGTTATTGTTTATTGTTAAGCGTGAGCACATATAGGGTGTTCCGGATGTGTCCGGTCACAGCCGGTACTATTCTCCGGGGGGCCCAATTAGCCGACCTTAAGCCGAGCCAAGACTTTTGACAGTTTTACACATACAAATAAATTATGGACGAGGAAGGAAATTGGTATACACTGCCCATTATTATTTAAAAAGTGTCAAAACTTTTTAGAAATTATATATTATAATATATTGTGCTGTATATAGGTACGTCATAGGTATAGTTAAATATAAACTATAAAGTTTCTAATAAACAGTAAGAAAAAGTATAATAAACTTTCATAACGATAAATAATAAAGTTACAATATACGATATATATATCAATTTCAAAATTAAAAATAGGATGTTTTTTGGAAGGGGGGTGAGAGACATGAGTACTTGATATCAAATTCTTTGTGCAAACTCATATGATTATCTATAATATAAATTATATAGTATTCAATATCCTGCAGATATATTTAAGAGGACATTATCCACTCATTTTAACAACATTAAAACACGTTAACACTTCTCGAATATTGCACCTTCTATCCTAGAAATGTTTAAATTAAAAAATTGAAAATCTAACAGTTTTTATCACAGATTTCAGGTATTTAAATAATATGCAATGTATATTATACATATTGAAAAAATTCCCCAATACGGTATAGTTTAAGTTCTCATATTTCGTGTGTAGTGTAATAATTTCTTTTTGGTAATATTTTCTATCCAATTGTGATCAAAAAGCAAAAGGTAGTTTGATTGAAAAATAAAAGATATTTACAGCGGTATATAGCTATACTATTATATATATTACAAGATACCTGTAAATTACATACAAATATTCGTATATATATTTTAAACGTCTTTCAGTTATTTAATAGTAATTTTTTTGCAAAAAGCAAATAAAATGTCCTATATAAAACCGCTTGCAAATTGAGTGGGTAGAGTTCTCTTGCAGTTAGCGTGGAATTGTTTGAATACGGGGTTTGTTCGTTTGTGTGTCCCGAGAGATTTTTGAGACCCCTAAAATTCAGCTTATTTTTATATATATATAAACTGCTAACTTTTCTTAGCCGTTTTTTCGTCGAAATATTCCTTTACCGTTACCGTTTTTAAACTATTCTCCGGTCGTTTTGAGAATTGTACGCCTTTTGTTCCTCTGCGTTTTGCTTTTTCTCCGAGCTTTTGACGCCGGGAAGGAAAAATGTGGTTCCCAACTCGCCGATTTCCGTTATCACTCGATGTTTTCCTGCGCCGTCATATTATCGCCCCGAACTTCCGAAATCGGCTTTAGCGACCTTTGTAGTCCTTGCTCGACATCACGGACTACGGGTTCGCGTTTCTCAGACGTTTTAACGTCCGACTGAAAGTTTTTTGTCTACAGATCGTCCCCGCCCGACCAGGACGATCGTTCCGAATATGTATACATATTATTTGTCGATATACGTAACGGTGTCGTCCGTTATCTGAATAGTTTAAACGAATGAAGTTTCGAGACGGATACGTTGGTTTGAATCCCACTCCACCTATTTGTTTGTTTTTTGCGACTTTTATTTATCCAATATCCGAAAATCGTAATATATTTTCACTGAAAATGTGTTAAACTTACAAATAGTTTCACATAAAAGGAGTTTATGTGAAAACTTTATAAGTTGCACCCGGTAGGTGTTGCATTTAAGTTAGTACTATTATAGTACATATTAGGTACCTACTTATTAGTATTTTCACCTTTAAAAATAAATTTACTTTCAGTGAATTCGATTGCAAAGTATTTTCATCGTAAAGACACACTCATAATAAGTTAACCAGGTATTACAATTATAATTTAAAAGATTAGTTTTTTTCTAGTGGATAAAAATATACAAAATAATAATAATACAGTGATCAGATAAAAAGAAAAACGCGTATTGATGTAGACTGGGCCTGTTGACTTTGGGTAACAAAGTGACATATAGTTTACACATTAACCAATCCCCTCAAGGGAGGGTTTTTTTTATGATAAAGGAGAGTACATTTTGAAATGCATTTGGAATTTTCGCATTTTCTTTGCATTTGCATTTGCATGTTGGACGGCCAAATGGCCTATTTAAGTTGTCGGATATAGACGTATAGATAGATGTTTCTGATTTGCATTGGTTGGTGTATGTTTTGCGTTATTTGTGTAGACCAGTCGTCTTGAAATGTACTTTTTTCTGGTTGTTTATATCTGGTCACCACACGGCTATATTACATTACGATTACGTACATTGTAAATATAATATAATACGTACAAGTTTAAATTTTACCAACGCCATCGCCGACCTTTTTTCGATTCGTTTGACCACCACTGCCGCCACCGCGACCATTTCACGTTTTCGCCCGTATTGTATAACCACCTCTACGCCGGTGTTTTCCGGGCCGCATAAACGCACATATGCGCTGCACACGGACCCGAAAATATTATAGTTATGTCGGTCGGCACCCAATTAGCGGATTCCCCGAATCGGGACTAGGTATGTCGACCACCTCCACCAAACAGCTCCGACCGTCGTACTTGCGCGCGCGCCCGTGTGTGTGTGTGTGTGTGTGTACACATGTTAAAAATGACCGGAATCCGACCGGACACCCCCTCGGCCCGTCGGCCGTTTGGCCAATTTTAATTGGACGAGTGCCTCAGCACCGCTGCGCGACACGACGTATCGGCCCACGACGATCAACGGACGTTTTTGTTTTTTTTTTTTTTTTTTTTCTCTCCCGTACTCGCTTCGTCTCCATAGATTTCTATTTCGTTTTTGAAAACGTTCCAATTATCGGGTATATACGATAATGATAGGTATGTTCACCGACGGTGTCGTTTTTCAAACGAAAAATAAATATGCTCAAGTATAATACGGCTAAGGGGGCGTTCCAGTATTACGTCACCACATTTTCGGCCTTTTTTTGGACCCCCTCCTCCCCCTTGTCGGTAATTGTCAACAAATGTCCGACCTCACTACTTTATTACGTCAGCATGTGTCCGACGACCCTCCTCTCTTTGAAAAAAAAAATAAAAAATTTCCGAATTTCATACGAATTAATTAAAAATAAAGAAAAATGTTGTTACATATTTTGATATAAAATATGTACATATTTCAATTTTTTTTCGTTATTGATGACGTTAGTATGGTTCTATCCCCCCATCCCTCTTATCAGCAAATGTAAGCACACTACAGACCCCCCTTACCCTAGGCGCTTACGTAATACTTGAACGCCCCTTAACGCGTAAAACGAATTATTGTAATTCTTAGCGAACGTGTGGGGTGGCATAGTATACCTACCTATATACTTACTCGGTATACTTATACACGATAAATTATAAACTCAAAGAAACCGGCTGTATAATATAATATAGTGCGCGCGTTAACGACTATAATAATAATAATAATAATTAGTCACTTTGTGAGGTATATAAATGTCGTCGTTTTGTGTGCTATGATGTAACATTAATTATCGTCGTCAACTTAAGTTGAAAAAAAGAAACGAAAAAAATATTCGTATTACGCGACGTCTTAAAAATAATGTCTATTTGTTCGTCTCCGTCAACGACCGTGACGATTGTTTCTATCTATATTTTATCGGCGGTGAACGTAAAATAAAAAAAAAAACTCCCCGTTATTTCCGTACGATTGGTGCGGGAGACCGATAAAAAAAATCCAAATCGAATCGGGTCTGCAGGTCCATTTGCGATGGAACTAAGTATATATATATATATAATATTACACTAGCGGGAGGAGACGCGTCGGACACGCGCAATATTGCGTTTTATATATTAAAGTTCAGCGGTGAATCATTACTATACTTTTGTATACATGTATACGTTTTGGGACGGCGGTGGTGGCAATAACGTATATATATAATATAGTCGAAGAAGAAATGAACGATGAAATGAGGAAACAAAGGAGAAAATACTGCTACACATAATTTAAACGGAACCAAAAAGAGAATTTTGTTAAACAAGGGTCGCACAATATTGGAGTTTGCATAGAAATTTAAAAAAAAAAAAATTTTTCTCCCTTACTCCCAAGAACTGACGATGACTTTGAAAAGCATATATATATGCCATCGTAGAGGCCAGTATTTTATTCATAAAATATAATATGACCGTTTCTCTCTCTGTATAAAATATATATATATTGAATACTACAGGCCGGTGTACGGTTCTCATGTACAGAAAAAAGATAGAGCTCACTGGTGACTCCGTGGTGACTCCGTGGTGGAAGTGGGTAAAGTTGAGGTGGTTGGTCGAGGAAAAGGAATGCGTATAAAAGATACGCGTGGTATCGAGCCCCTGGGAAACGACCGGGCGAGCCGCCGGCGGCGTGGCCGGATAGAAATCGACAACAGAATGGATTCCTGCGCGAAAAACTTTAAACCGTTTTATATAACGTCGTCCCGGATGAAATATGCATGATGTTTGTAGAGAAAGAGAGAAACGAGAGAGAGAGAGAGTCGAAAAAGAAAACCCGAAAGAAAAAAGAAAATACGATATTTATATGTATAATAAAATATATATATACCGAAAGTAAGTGCGTTTATACTTTACATAGATATATCATATATATATATATAGGACTTACGATATATATATAAAATAAACATAAACGAGACCGTTACCCAGTGGTGGCTCAAACATAAATGTCCGCGCGCGTAATTCGTATGTATATATGCGCGCACGCATTCGGATCGTCCGTATACATAATATAATATATATATAGTGTATGTGGAAGCGCTCTCGAAAAGTTTATAAATTGCTAAATTAAAAGAGAAAAACGAGGTTAAATGCTCTTGAAATATTCTCAATATATCGCACGGTGGTGTTCCTTTATAATATAATATATACGAGTAATAGCCTATCGTCCGATGATATGCACGCCCCTCGTTTTTCGGCCGTTTTCGACTTGATTTTCTCGTCCTATGCGACCCAATTCGTACTATTATTCAATATATTATATGCAAGATGGTAGCTGCTGTAATATAAGAGACTTGTGTCTCGAGATTTGTTTTTATTAAAACGTTTTCCAGAACGTGTTGTTGGCCGCGTTGTCGTCGTCGTGCGTGCCGCTCGTTTTTCAAACAGGCGTGACGTTCGAACACGATTGTCCACTCCGGAGAGACGCGCGCACGACCGCGTTACCGGGCGACTGCGGAGGAGGTGTGATTTCAGGATTGTACGGATGGAAAAAATAAAAACTGTCAATTAGAGGAGAAATACATACCTATGATAGCGTAAGGCGAGAAGAAAAATAAACACAAATAATTATTACTATACCATAAGGACCACCACAAGGATTCGACCGATTACGAAATCACACCGTATAATTGTATACATTTAAAACCAAGGAGCTTATATTATATTATATTGATTGTACCTATACGTGGGTATAATACTATAATAATGTGTATAATAGATAGCTACTTATATTATGTGCATAGATATCTGTATATTTCCGTCGACGACGAAATCTTTAGACTTTTGGAATACAAAGTATATGAGAGCATGTTTCTCGGGGTGACGCGAGATTTCGAAACAAACCGGAAAACCGTCTTACACACAACTACGATCGTTTGATGAATTATTGGTTCATTATTATTATTTTTTTTTTTTTTCTAAGGCTGGATAAACGTTTCCGTCCACGTGGCGGCCGCGATCGCATACTGCAAGCAGCAATCACGTAATTCGTCGCATATATGTATAGCGGCACACGCGGACGACAGGCGCCATCGGTGTAGCCGTATTTCGATATCCGCCGGGACGCCTGCCAGTGTGGTGCCGACGCGAGTGTACTTCATAATCGCTTATACGCACTTGTTCCATCAAAATAGCATATTATAAACCTTTATAATTTTAGCCAATTCGCGATATGCCATCACTTTATGAATTAACAAAAAATAAAAAATACACACACTTTGTAAACACTCGGGGTAAAAATTATGCAACGGATACATTATCAACTCGATGAAAATTAATTTAAATGTTTTAATTTCTTGGTATGATTTCGAAAAACTGGCGTCGGTTTGATTTTTGTATTATATCGAACCGAGAATCACTAATTTAATATAATATATTATACACGATAGAACTACGAAAAATACGATTTTAGAGTAGATGCACCTTTGGGTAGAAACCTATATACTTATATAACTTGTATGTTTACTTATATTCGTAATCAGTCTGTGAAAACAAAATCTCTCGTGATTCTGCAAAAGACCGAACACGGTATAAACATATTATATACGATGACTGGGTATTTGTTCTATACGCAATATGTATTAATATTAAAACCCATATTATAGTCGCGTACGATTCTCGTATTCCACACACGCGTATATATACGTTTGCGTGAACGATAGTTTGCATACATATCGCACGTCTTCGGGCTGTTATTTTATTTGCAGTTCTTTCTATATCCGACGACTTGTAAATCGCGTAAATTCTACGCCAGCGTCTCTCGCGCATGGTGTTCGAAATGTCACAGGTGGAAAATAAACTCTTGCCCATCTCTCACTATCTCTCTCTCTCTCTTTCTTGGAGTCTAATTTGAAGTCGGTTCATAATAATATAATATATACTCGTATGCGTATAATATACGCATACCTACTGTATATATTGTATATACGTATATAATATATGATCCATGTACGGCGTGGCAACGGCATAAAACCTGATTTGTGACTTGTTGAAAATGATAACTGGAAAAGAACGTCGGTGGAATTCCAGGACTCCACGCACGACCTAATTGGATGATTTTTTTTGCACATGATAATTCTTTCAGCGTACATATATACGAGATATCTGCTGTAGCCGCCGTAGTGCGCGCGTAAAAGACTGAGTCCGGAGGGTCGATTGGCGGTGGTGATGGTGGTGGTGGTGGTGGTGGTGGTGGTGGTGACGGCGTCGGTGGTGTGGAGGAGAAAACAAAGGGAACTTCTGCAAAAACGTCGATAAATAAAACATAACCCGATCCGGTGGCTGAGATATGGCGTCTGAATGAGAAAAAATAATAGAGATGAACGAAAAAAATAAAATAAAGAGTGCACGTCGTCATCGGCGGCGGAGAGGAAAGGCGTACTGCAACAACAACAGCAGCAACAGTAGAAGAAGATGAAAAAAAAACATAAACCAGAACATCGCCAGACCATTAAAAACTGATCATTAAAATTCGATCGGAGAGACGTGTACCTTATATACGCACATATTATATATGTGTAGGTACGAAAAGAAATATGCACACTCGGGGGCAAAGCTGACGACAACGACGGTCTCTCGTTTTTTTTCCTCATTCCCGGTGCGTTTGGGATTTCTTACTGTTTCTGTTTCTATTATTTATTTATTTTTTTAATTCTTTTATATATTATATTATATATACCTTTCGACTCGTAGCCATGTACCGGTTCGGTTTTTCTTTTGATTCTTACGAAACCGCTTTTAATTGGACGACTACTGCACCGCCACCGCTGCACAGACTGCCCGGTAAATGCCTCCGGTAATCGGCTCCCTTGTCGTTTTAATTACGTGCGCTGCTCGTTCGCGTTCGCGTTCGTTTCCTCCCACGATTCCTCACGAATATGTGATAGCATTTTGTGAATAAAAAAACGCTTCCATCTCGAGTTTTCAATATTAATAACAATGCGGTCGACGAAAACGGACACGATAATAACGATATAATCAATTTATAAATATTGGAGATCGTAATACCTATATAGCACGCCATAAAAATATGTCTATTCTACAAATGAAGAAAATGGAATTAAGAAAATATACAATGATTTATCGTATAGAAACGAAATCCATTAAATTGTTTTATTTTTGGTCATTATAGTTAAAAACATTGACACTTTCCAAAATTATAAAAAAATTAGGTATAATGGTCCGTGAACTCGATTTATTAACAACAATAATTAACAGTATAGTAGTTCTCAATCAACTAAATGAGGAATAATATATTTGTGCGAAATAATTACCAAATTATCGAATCGTTTACCCCTGCAATCATATATTTTGTTGGCATTTTCATTTAGTTTCGTGGTACATTTTAAATATTTTATAATAATATTCATCAATTGTCTTCCAGTATAAGTACCTATTAAGTATATAGAAACGAATAAAAACATTACTAATCTTGAACTTTCGAACTATTAATATATTCATTGCAAACGTAATTTATTTTTATAGTTATGAAAACGTTAATAAACAAAAAAAATTACTATATTTTTTTCCCCCAATATATATATATATATATATATACCACCTATACATTTATAAATTTTAATATACGCGTTATATCGCAGCAGTATTGTATTTCAAGTTAAAACTCGAATTTTCGTTATTTATTTACTTCTAGGCCAACTATATACATATATAGTATCGTGTATGTATAAAGTTTTTTTTTTATTTACGATCGTTATAGGAATAAAACTAGTCAACACTTTTTTACTTTACGAGTCATACGTATAAATGATACGATACATTTTTTACTCTTATACGTATATATAATATATTTATATTTTATCCTATATATTATTTACTTTTTCCTTGTTCGCGAAGAGACCTTATGCATATAACTAACCGTACAGCCGTGGAGTTTTACAACTGGATATCATAACACGTATATAGTTTTGGGTAACATATGCACATATGTGAACAATATATATAGTTAGACATTTTAAAAGTTTTAAAATGTGTGAAATGCTGTGTGTAACATTTAACAAATGCAATGTGTGTAGGTACCATATTTTAAACGCTCGTGGCCATTAATCAAAAAATTATAAACGTTCAAGTGGAAGGTATACTCACTTATACGTACATATACATACAGGAAAACTAAAACACTTTTAATATATTTTAATATAATATTTTCAAGATTTAGCTAATCGAATAAATAATTAATGGATCTAGTTAAAAATATTTTCTGTGTATATACAACGAACGGAACACATCATATTTGTGGTGTAAACATGTTGCCTCAAATAGGTATCATTATCGAGTATGCCGTATTTTCGCAGTATAATATTATTATGTTTACAAAATAGGTTGAACGAAAGTGTTTACTAAAATGGTAAGGACGTTGATTAATAACGAAATATATTGATCACAAGTACGATTTTCAATGCGTTCGAGTGATGAACGACATAAACAAAATTCAAAAATTCTCACAGCAAAATTTCAAAAATATATAGCACACACTACATCGTTATATAAATAATATGTGTATGTATATATATATATATATATATATATATATGTATTTAGTAGAAAATCCAAATATCCAAATAATGGCCTTGATGCGGCAACACTCAACAGCTCAAAATATCGTATATATTATACAATAGTTTATTTAATTTTTAAGTCCTCGAGCATATACGATCCAGTTATTTAGCTGTAGGTACACGCGTTTAAATCGTAGAATATCACACGATATTTTTTTAAATTCAATACCTATATAAACACTATTGATAGACTAGAATACTATACACATTTGTAGTCATACCGTGAATATTCAATTCAAAGACTAAATTTTGGTCCTTTACTTTCGAATAAAAACGATTTATAAATGATTTCGTTTATTAGATAATTTAATATATATTTCATTATGTTATATTTATTTACCGTACTATGTGTGCTGTATATATTTATGGATTATAATATATATTGTTTGTCGTTCACCTCACACGGTTGGAAGTCTATCGATATTCTAACGTATTTCATTAATATTCGTCGGACGTAAATTTTGACGATCACTCATCAATAAAGAGTAACTTGTGTCCTTATATGTAAATAAATATCTCTATTTTTTATATACCTACAATCTGTATTTGCACAGCAATCGATATTATTTAGTATGCTGCAGTATTGTTGTGCTCTTGGCCTCCCTAAAATTTGAAAAAAAATTCTGGTCCCCCTGAAAATTCTGATCCCCGGGGGGAATCACCACCGTCGATCGCCACGTTCTTTACGTCAAGCCTGAGCCTACAAGGTGATATATATATATACGAATAGTAAATAAATGTTATGGTTTCAAATTGATATATCATATGAGTAACGTTAAGTACGGTCGAATATAATATGCGAGTACTTTTATGATACACACGAAATCGAAACGCTGACCAAATAACGGGATTGAGACCAAAATAGATTCGTCGTATGTACACTATATATACGTCTATATAGTTTTGTCGATTGAAGTTTGAAGTATATATAAACTGGAATGTGCATGTAATTACACGTCCTGGCTGCGTGTATAATTTTCGACCCGATAAACCAATAATAATGTAAACGATATAGATATTATTCATATAAATGTATATTATTTTATGGTTCTCGGGCGGATAACAGCTTTATAATAAACCGTTTTAAAATATTCGTTGGACGGATTGATTTCTCGCCGTAATACGCATAGCATAGTAAATAATATAACCGGCCGTTTAATTGTCTGTTTATAATAGCGTCAGATATGTTTCTATATATATATAGGTACGTTTTAATTCGATTGTGGCTTTAGCATGTTATATATTTACGAAATACAATGTTATATAAGTTAAACAATAATTATTATTATAAACTCTGGTGTATTATTATTATATAATATTACAATATCGAATTATCTAAATAATAAAATAATATTATGTATTCGTGTGATGTGCCAGTCCAAAAATAGAAAATCGAAATAAATGCGTAGGTATAATATCTATAGGACGTCGGACCAGACTGCCACCCCGTGTTGATTATATACAGGGCGTTCAGCGGTCTATGTAAATTATAGGGTATCGGTGGCGGCGATTAAGTCATAAAAATAATTTACTGCCACACACACACGCACATACGAGTATAATATCCAGGCCGCCGCCGCCGTCTTGTTACGCAGTTATACGTCTATATATTATATAAGACGGAACTCCGTACGCTATCGTACGTATACGCGTTGTATTCCGTCGAAACGGTGGAGAAGGCTGACCCCGGCCAGCTGCGGCGGGGGCCGCTGCCGTCATGGCGTCGTGATAGTCGGCCATACACGAACGGACTTTATGATGGATTTGGTCCTTGAAGGATCGAGTCCGCTGATAAATCCGCTCGTGTTTGAGGGATGGAATCCTTATTTTACGAAAAATCCCATGGAATAAATGGTCATATACGGATCAAATCTTTTGTCGGCCACTAATTGACGAGACCGGATCTTGTAACAAAAAAAATGTGTAATATTGATAATGGGTTCTCGCAAAAATCGTAATGTTGCTATAAGTCTTCCTTCGGGTGGTATTGCTTGTCTCGTTATACTGTATCTTGTTTGTTGTGTAAGTAAATCTTAAATAAAAATAAATCTTAATTAATAATAATCTATAAAATCGTTATTATTTCGATGAGGTATAATATGAGGTGTAATACCACAATTTAGATAATTATTTAAATTAATTGTATTTTAAAATTACAGTAAATATTACTTACCTAATAAATTATGAAAATCTGATGCTGACATTCTCAAATAATTTTTAAGTCGTTGATAGGTACTCATGAATTCACGGAGTAGTGTCATATGGTCCAATACATTTATGTTGACAATCCAATTGTTAACCAATTTTGACCTATTTTTTAATATTCAAAACATAATTATATACAACAACGAGATCTGCTGCGATAATAATTTTTTTTTTTTTTTTGGACATACTTTTCCTATTTTTGGTATCCATCGTAAAAAAAATTCTTTCGAAAAAAAAGTCGTTTTATCTTAATTACACCATTTAAAATCCGTGGTCTTTTAAAACTTTCTAAAAGATCAGTGGATCTATTCCTGCAGATCAAATCTTTTGAAAACAACGGAAACTTGACTCCATACATGAACGGACTAAGTCCTTTGAAAAATCCAATCCGTTTTTATCAAAGGAATTTTTTTACGTTAGTGTGTAGTACAAAGGATCTTGTCCGCGGACCATATTCACCGAGAACGTACGGATTTTTATTATTATATATATTAATATTAAATATATTAGATATATTTGAATATAAATCATTTGCCGGAATGATAATTTTGGGTGCAGGTTAATACGTATACTGAGAAGAGCCCTTAGCTCTCGTGTAAAAATCTAAAGAGAACAAACATAATATAAACAATTCTCAAATTTTGTATAATTTTAACAAGTATTGCAAATTCCCAAATGCAAGGGAGCAATTGTATCCGTATATAAAATATTTACCTCTAAACTGTAAGCATTTTTATGATGATAATATTCATTATCTTTCAAAGAATAACCTATTAGTATAATTTGAACATTATTCCGCTATATATACCTACATAGTACGTAAGTCGAGAATTTTGATTGGCACTAAAAAAAAAAAAAAACGCATAAATGCTAAATTTCAGTTTTTTTTTAATAGTTTTTGTTCATACATATAATTAAGGATCGTCTCGCAATTATTTAAAACAAATAACTTATAAATAATTATAAACCCAAATCACAAAAGTGATACACTTTTAACTACGTTTTAACCCTCTTTGGATTTTGGTTCTTACTGAAGATGACAACATAATTTTAGAAATACGTATACGCAGTTATAATTTTTGTGATTTAGGTTTATAATTATTTAAAATATAGCGCAGGCACAAGTGCTGAAGTTTATTTAATAATAATAAAAAAAATACTGCTTATACAAACAGCGATATTAATAGTCCATTGCATTTCTATTCGATCTCCCGACGACGATAATAATATTATTTATATATATATATAAAATTATAATAAAAAAAAAGGCGTGTATATATACTAACAGCTCTGTAGATATAGAATATAATATATATAGGCGGGTCTAACACCATTAAGACTCGACGACGGGGGAAATATTAAAGACGAAAGTCGCCACCGTCGCATCGTCGTGCAGTATGATAATATATACGTGAGTATAAATAATTTTCCCGGCGTATTTTTTTATATTTTCATGTATTTTCGTTTTGTTTTGTTACTTTTTTTTTTTCTCTTACGCGCACGCGTTTATTCATTCGTAAACGCGTCATTTGGCTAAGACTTCGCGGTGGACCCGGGGGACCCATAGCCACGCGCGTTTTTAAACGCATAATTTTTTTATCGCCCGTTTGCCGATCCCGAATTTACATACCCTCCGTACGCCGAATCCGTTTCCACCACTCGCAGGCATTGGTACGGCTGCTAATCTATATATAGTCGACGTCCTGTAACGATATTATTATTCGCGCGTGAGCTCCTTATAATATATATATATAGTATATATTAGTGTCTTCAAGATTAAAAAATAAAAATAAAACCAAAAACGAAAAAGGCTCAGACGGGAATTTACCGCCCTAAACCCTCGTATGCCAAACGCGTGGGACCGGCGGAAGTTCTCTTTATTTTTCCATTGAGGTTTGTACAAAACCAATTAAAAATATAAGAAGCGGCGTGGTGTAGTATACGGTTGAGTGTATATACGGGGTGCGAACGAACGACGGCGCAGGGGTGGGGGCTCGTTATGTTTATTGGCCCTGCGTGCATTATCTCTACCCTGGAACCCGCCACGCTCTCGTCGACGACGACGAGATCCCTTCGAATTTTTTTTTTTTTTTTATCCCACAGCAGCCTCTTTCACGTACTTTTTCTCGCTGCGACGTTAATTTAAAACGTGTTTCACATAATTTTTGTCACGTTTTTAGAATACACATCCATTTCGACCGGGTTCCGCGTGGTGTGTATATATCTGTGGAGGTGTATACACTACAGCAGTACATTTATATACCCACTATATATATATATATATTATGCCCTCGCGGAGCTTTTATTTTTGTCACGACCCACAATTATAAATATATATATATATATATATAAACAATTCTTCGTCCCTCGTATATACATATATATATATATATATATAACAGTAGCCCAGCCCTTTCCCGCTCCATCACCTCTGCATCCAGTACTGCACTATATATATATATATATATACAGCCGCACAACATTATTAACTATCGCGGCCGGTTGATTTATCGGTCAAGTTTAATTGGATTTTGAGTGGATGGCGAGAGAGAAAGAGCGTATGAGAGAGAGAGAGAGAGAGAGAGAGACAGAGTGAGAGAGTGAGAGAGGAAAAACGGTATATATACGAGCGCGTGCGTCCTTCGTCGCCCGCTAGTGCGGCGGCGGGTGGTTTACCGGAGCTCCGGCGATAAGGCGCACCTCGCGCGTCCCCCGTCCCCCAGCACGCATTATTCGTTTTGCCAAAAACTCGTTTACGAGGTGCGAATAAATCAACCGGAATTATTGCACGCCCGCCGCCGGATTCGTATTTAGATTCGCCGACACGAATACAACGCGATATGCATGCGCTCTCGCCCTACGGTAGGTATATATAAAATATATATCGTCAAATATACGTAAATTTACGGTGGGTGTTTTTTTTTTTTTCAAGTTTACGCTAAACACCGTACGAGAAATACACGAATAAATAAATCCACGGGGGGACGTTCAAAAGCGCGCGTATATTACATTATGTATATTATGTTTACCCGAGTATAATAATTACACCATATACGCGGAGGTAAAAAAAAAATAAAATTAATAACGTTTTCCCAGAGTACCATGTATATAATATATTCTTTATATAGTATAGGTTACAGCACTATTATCGGTATGCGATTACTTATTGTTTTTGTTACCGCCTCTTTGTTAAATTGATTACAATATATATACGTTTATGTATATTAAATAGGTGTGATCCGGAGCGAATTAGCAGCGTTCCCGCGGGGAGAATTTGACCCGTAGTCGGCGGAGACGTCTGAGAAGTTTGTCCAAAAGTTTTCGCGGCGTATCCTGTATAGGGCACCGTTCGGATGCTCGAGAACGCACACACTCTCCCTTTCCCCTTCCCCCCCCCAACCGCCAAATTCGGCGATGACCTAAGGATAAGTGTACTCTAATTCAATTTCACAGGAAACCGCGCGTGGGGGAGTGGCTGTAAATAGCTTCTGTCCCGTAAAACTTAGGACCTGCATTTCGTTCCGTCTATATAGACGCACTTTTTATATACGCACAAATGCTTGCTTTATGTGTAATACAAAATAGATATACCTGTATAATACAGACATAGGTAGCTGGACCGCTCGTAGAAATACAATCAGTTTTTCCGACGACAGTAAATGACGTTTTAATGAATTTTCTATCGAAAACTGTCAGTGTAGAATCATATATATGCGAAACATAACACTTTTCACGCATTTTCCGACTAAACGCAATAGTATCGTAAAACTATAGATACCTACTCAACACGCGACAAACATATATATTCTATTTAATAACAGGCTCGCCTACACGCGCGTCTTATTATAATCCGGATTTTTCGGATGACGTTATATTGATTTTATTTTTTGTTTTAAATTAAATGTATACACTGGAATATTTTCTTTTAGACACCCGTGTCCGTGTGAATTACTATATTTAAACAACTGAAACAATACAAAGATACCCGATCCACGTTTTTTTGTACGAAATTCAAGATAATATCTAAAGCGTCCCACCGCGTATAATATAATATATTATGCGAGGTGTAAATTTGTTAATTTAAAATATAGATAATTTGAACAAAAAAGCCGCGATTGTGCGTGTACTCGCGTACTACTCAGAATGAAATGGTCGAGGTTTTTTTTTTCAAAAGGGATTTCAAAAAGGGTTGAGGCGACAGGCGAAGCTCTGGCGATGTCACGATTCGTCGGCGTTGGCGTGCACGGAGGGGTACGTAGCGCGCGCGCCCCTTGTGAACGATATAACCTTCGCCCCGTCGGCCGTGCGACGATTTCGCCACCTAATATTTTCGTCCCGGAAACAATAACGTTATTGTCTCGTTTTCGACCGATGTACTTATCTACTTAATAATAATATAGGTATTATAATATATTGCGGTAACCTCATCTTCGAAAGTGCGTGTTATCGACCTCAGAGCCGGTATAAACACGGAAAAATTCATCTATATAAATAATGTACGATATACTACATTATCTACCTGTAATATATAGCGAATAGCTGCAATAATGATAATAATGAGGATTCACCGTTCAACTACGTATACGGACATACTATATGGTTGTGGTCGTGTATATAGTGATCGTATATGTGTTCGATTATATAACGTATTTTATGTCCTACGACCTATAGGTACTCGAAGGAAAACTCCCCGTACTTACGCAAGAGATAAGACGTTTCACGTATGTTGTTGGCTGGCATCTCGTTTTCACATATATAATTTATATATAATATGTACGTAGTATATATAATTGGACGCGAAGTAGCTCGCTCGATACATTGAGATTATCATACAGTATTATTATTATTATTATTATTATTATTATTATTATTCTATATATAGTGTTTTTGTAAACAACATTATAATATTATATAATATATTCAGGTATACAACGTTTGCACAAACAATACACTAATTATTATTGTACACAAGTATTTTATTTTTATACATACACGTGAGCACGATTTTAATACAGTTGCAATTTACTTTGGCATACTCCCGTTTTCAGTGTAATTTATACACAAAATAATAGTCATAATATTGTACTAAAGAGTAAAGAGGGTGTCAGCGCGGCTATTTTTAATGGTTTTTTTCTTGGCAATTTTTTATGAAATTTCATGAAAAATAAAAATCCAACGATTTAAAAATAGTCCCGTATCCGTATCACTTTTTATTGTTGTCCAAACGCGATATTCGTTCAAAAATAAGTTTACAAAAAACAAATAAAAAATACTTTTTAAATGGTATTAGAATTATTTATACAAGTATTATAAAATATTTCAAAGACAACATTTCGGATTCAATTTCATAAGTTTTTTTATCATTCTCTTATTGTAAATATAGCACAATAACGAATGTGTAAGAATCCTTTTTTTTTTTTTTTTTTAAATCGCTGTAACTTCTTTGTTAATTAATATTTTGTAAAATATTTGTAACATCATCTACAAAATATTGTTTTATATAAATTGGAATATAGGTATTTAAAGTCTAAAACTACTTTAAGCGGCCATTTCGTTTATTTTTCGTAGACATGTTTTTACTACTGAAAATCATTGCAGGCGTGGCATCCTCTTAATAATATATTATACTACAATGTAGTAATATTATATAATACATTATTCCTATCGTTCATCGGGCATTAACCGTAAACGTCTTAAATAATCCCTTTGTTTCGGCGCTCTCGTCGAACTAGATTAAGCGTCTCGCTCTTATGTCTTATACCAATGTCGGCATACCGGACAACCCCTCAACGCGGGGCTTAAAATCGCGAACGCGCCGTGGTGATGGCGGTGGTGGTGCAAAGATATACGCGCACGATTCGCTAATAACGCGCTCGATCCCCCGCGTCCTGCTGCAGCTGTTTAGTATGCAAGTCCTTCGTAGTTTATTGCCATCAGATATAACCAATTTGCTTATTATAATTTTCGTATTATATATTATTATATAAATTACGACGAGGTTTATATTATATATTGTACACTATATAACCTCCGCGCATAAATCGGCGATGGCGAAACCCGCTCTTATAGTAATATCATAAATTAGACCTTTAAATCCGCGCGGCGAAAAAAAAAAAATGACCTGAGCGAAAAAAGGGAGAACAATATTATACTGCACGGTGCCAAACGCGATATGAATTAAACAAAAGAGCAATACGCGTACATCGTCTTCTCGGGAAATATGTATTATTTATATTAACGTATATATTTGTAATTTTTTTCTCTTTCTAATATATACCTACTTACTCGTATATATTACATTACTCGTCGATATCATATAATTTATCGAATTTCGACGTGCCGGCGCACATAAATCGTCTGCGCGGCTGAACACAAAACTCTCCGGTTTGGATTACTGCGCGACGGCCGTGTAAATGAGACATCTCTAGAGGCGTTCATTATATTATACACCGCTCGCGTTCAATAAGTAAAAAATACACATTTTATTAGCTTCCACTGCCGGCCAGTATATGCTAATTGCGAATCGCGGTAAATTAGTGTTAGATTATATATATATTATTATATGTGTATTATATAGTTATAATATAGGCAGTTAATCGAGCACGGGAATATGGCTTCCAGATTCTGTCACATAAACATTCCGGCGGGTAAATAAACACGAAACGAAACGAATTTACATTTATTTTGCCCTTCCCTCGGCTCTGCGACATATAATAATATAATCTATATAGGTACGCCTTATTATTATCTTTTTTTTGTACTTTTTTTTCATCCGTATATACATAACGGATATTATTATTTATTCTCAGCGGTACACTCTATATCTATATAAATAGGTTCACATATTATATTATGCGCAGATACTGCATAGCTATATATATAATATATATAGTGCACCGCGTGGTCGATATATATTATAACGACTTAATAATATTATCGACCGGGGGAAGAAAAAAAAAATCAATTTCTCTCGACATGTGGCATAAACAACGTCGTGGCGTTATTTATGGTCCTCCGGCTGCTGCGCTGATACCGTCGCTCTTCGCCGCATATACATAATAATAACATATACGCATAATGTGATATTATTATAATGGGCGCGCGAACGGCGAGTTCTCCGGTGAACTCTCTCTGCCTCGGTTCAATAATGTTCCCACGAGTGTCCGGAAAATTCTTTATTTCGCTATCGTCTCGTTAAAACTTTTTGCCCATCTCCTATGTCCATACGCGTCCAACCATACATTTACAATATGCATTATTGTATTACAGAGCTAATTTAGAAGATTGTAAGTGTTTATATGTTTATAAGCGTTTATAAGTAGGCAAAAAGTTTTTTACAAGATCCACGTCGCGATATGTTGCATATCGTTTCAATTTCACAAAAACCACAACATCCAAATCCAAACGTATATATATTATATTTTCACATCTATCTCTGATTGGCCATTGTCTTTAATATTGTTACACCACATGGCTATACGTCACTTTATACAGTGGCGTATCTAGGAGGGGGCAGAGGACCATTGCCCCTCCCATGGGCCTTTTTTTTTTTTATAGCAATTTTATATGATCTAATTTTAACAATAGTAGCTTTATAATTATAGTATTAGGTCTATGGCTTATTCATTATTAACGTACGTAACGCATGTTTTCACGATAAACCTAATTATGATTTTTATTATCTTATCAATAACTAAAACTTGTGTTTGTTAAATTCAGTAACCAAGTTTCATTAGCTTAACCACGATAATATGTGATAAGCCAAAGATATTGTATTATCTATGTATACATAGTCATAGATATTCTAATATTTAAATCAAATTCTAATATTCAAGTTCTAATTTATTGAACTATTAAATGTGTATAAATTATCAAATTAATATCTATATAAGTATAAATCTAAAGTAGCAAGAGTTAAGCTTGGCGTTAGCTAACATAAATAAAGACGAGTTAAACTATAACAATATATGAAAAGATATTTTGTTGGAATTTTCTAAAAGATCTCCCAGAAGTATGCAAATGTTAGATTGGACACAATAAATAAAATATATTTTGCCTAGTTAATAAGTTTATTTTTCAGTTTTTTATTTAAATATTAACATTACATTTATTACATATTATTTATTTACTATAATTTATTAGTTATTAATTATTATGTTACCTAAGCATTAAGCATTCTATAGTAATTAGTAAATATTTTATTAACGCTAATATTACTTTTTTAAATATAATAAAAAACAAAAATGTTATTTTAATTATGGTATTTATTGGCCCCCCTTGCTTAAATCCTGGCTACGCCACTGTATTCAGTTCACTGATGGGTCATTATTTCTTTGATGAAATAAACATAAATAAATAAGTAACTCGGAACTTTAAATGTATCCGAGCTACTATAACTGTAATTTATAACTATAGTTACACATATCTAAAGTAACTTGTATCTTGTACCTAGATATACAATTTAAGAGTACCTATAACTTGTAATATGTAACCAGTTACAAATAATTTAGTAACATGTCCATTGTCCATCCCGGGTTAGGTTAATTAATAATAAAATATTTGGCATCTAATTACTTGTAATAATATTATATTCGTACAACACATGCATACATTGTATATTTACCGATTTACTATATACACATGTATTACATGTCATAACCAATCAACAAAATATAACACAATTAAAATATGCATAATATATAAATTGAAAAAAAATGTTTTCAATTAATAATGTTGTTTTTATTATTCAGGTGCGTGTGAATCGATATTCCTGCGATTTTACATCACTCGATCCAGTCAGGCAAACATTTTTATGATTATCGATTTCTCAAAAAAACATCGGCAGATACTTGCGTCATCAGTCTACTGTCAGTAGATAAGTGTCAAAAACTCATTTTTACCGTGTCTATTATAATATTACAATTGTTACGTTAAAACAATAAAAGTCAAAGTTCCAAATAATTGGAAAATTTACATTTTGGCTTGGCTCGTCATATAAAGAGGACTGCTTTCTATACATTATACTATAGATTATATAACTATTATATTTCATAGGTGGTATGACTAGATACAATAAATACATAAAAAAAAAAAATACAAATACAAATACAAATATTATTGTAGAAAATAAATATTTCGTTCGGTAAGTCGGTAGGTAGTTCCCTCGTCGGTCGAGTGTGGTCGATTGTCTATCGTATTGTCTATGCACGGCGTGAACGTGGATGGCCGCCGCGGACTTCAGTACGGACGGTAGAACGAACGGGGCGACCGGACGGACAGCCGGTCCTGAACGAGCGGCACTATCGATTGTTTGGGCTGGCGGCAGAAGTTTTTGCCGTTCTCCGAACAGCACAGGTCCGGTAGACAGTCCACGGTGGACCGGCACTGACGCGGGAACAGGTCGTAACGCTTGGGCGGCGGCGGACTGCACTGCAAGTACGGAGACCGGTTCAGCCGGATCCCTGCGAACATGATTCGGGTTTGGTGGTTGATGAGTTGGACGATCGCGGACACATCACGTGTGCGGAGGGAGGGACGGGTTAGGGCGAGCCGTGACGATGGGGGCGCGGACATACATTTACATGTCAAAATCTACGCCCCTAAGTTGAAGTTATATTTACATTTTTGGTTGCGAGTACGAATTTAATTGAAAGTATCAAAAGACGACGGTCTGTGCAAAATGTTGACTCGGAATGTTCTTCGGAAAATTATCACAAAAGACATTTGGTGAAAAATCGTTTTTTTTTTTTTTTTTTTTTTTTTTTTTTTAAAAAAAAAAATATATTTTAAATAGTACCTATAATATGGAAAAAAAAATTTCAACTCTGTTTAAAAAAAAAAAAAAAAATGGTTTTTTCATTATATGTTTATCATTACGAATATCGTATACTTATATTATTATAAGAATCTTTAAAATAATTATTCAACAAAGTGAAATTAATTTGCCCACATTTTATTTTAATTACTAAGTAGGTAGGTATTTGTTTCGAATTTTATGCATATTTTAATTTTGATTATAGTAAGAATTCAGTGAATTATTACCGTTCCCATTCTCAATGTGTGCGTCTCAGCAATAATTATGCAAATTAACTGTAGAACGTTAGTTAACACAAAAACATTTTAACTAGTTATCTAAGTGACCTATATAGTTACAGTTAACGTCAAAATGAATTAACTGCGATTGAGTTATAAAAATTAAAACGATTTTTTTTAACTTTACTCTAACTTTTAGACCTCTAAAATGCCCAGTGCTCACTTTTGAAAAATATTAACTCTTTATGTAAGTATTGTGTAGTGGTTTAGATTTTAGTTTCTGAGCGAAGCGTAGATAAATGTATAGATAGGTACCCAATGCCGGGTAAAAATAGTTAAATTTAAATTATTCGTGTAATGCGATACCTTTTTCTTCCAAAATACTACACCATCTCCTTTTGCATACAATTTGTATAAAAATGTAAATTTCCTTTTCTACCAAATGTAAGAAAATTTCGATCTCTTTTCTGCCAAACCAAAAAAATCTACATGTGATTATTTTACCATTAATTGATGAAATGAATTTGGATAATTTTGGTGTAAATCGGAAAGTAGTTAATTACAAATAATATATATTTTCTGTTATACTAAAACTGCGGACGTTGTTTAATAGTTTTTATACTTTTTATAACAATTATTACGTTAAACTAAACTCGGATTAAATTAATTTTTCAGAGTAATGGCTTTCAAATTTAAAGTAATAATACTGTACATTATCCTGTTTGATGATCAAATATGAGAATCGATGAACCGACTAGGTAAGTATAATATCATCCGTATCAGTAAGACACCTTTTTCCTTATTTTTTTTTTCTAAATATCCTGTATTTTAATAATTCATAGAAAACGAAAAAAATGCACAAATCTTAAACATTGAAATATCGAATTACATTGAAGTTTTAACTTTTCTAATGTACTTATGTATTTTCTTTAGTACCTATGTACATTATACATATTTTAAAATATTATACCAAATTATAAAAAAACGAGCGTTTTACACGAAAATACAAATTTATTTGTAATACTAATAAATAATAATGTAATATATAAAATAAAATAATAATTTAATATTTTATAATTTCCCACGAGATATATTCATTTTGAGTATCTTAATTTAATTTAATTTTAATATCGAGTTTAAATATTAAAATTTTTATTGTTGAATTTGAGAACAAAAATCAATCTATTCATTTATTTTGATCTTTAATTTTAATGTTTTGGTTAACAATAAATAATATAATATGCTATTAAGTTATTAATATAATTAAAGTTGTACTATATAATATTATATTTAAATATTTGTATTTGATTCTAAAGAAAATTAATTTTAATTTTAATATTATGCCGTAAGTACCTATATTAAATTAATTTTATTACACATTTTGACGATTTAATTATTATTTGTAATATTTGATTGTTACATTTTAAGGACGAATAGACGTGATTAATTTATTTTATTGATTATATCTATGTACTTTAGAATATAATATTGTTCTAATGTTGAGTTTTTTTAAATTTTAAATAAAATAAATAAATAATATTTTATATTATTACAATTTTAGTTACAATATTGCGGTATTGTATAGTATAATGTCAATTTATGTATTTCTAAATCGTTCGAGGTACATGAATCGAGTGTATTATATACATTTAAATATTATGTATAAAAACGATTTTTTTTTTTACTCAAACTAAAATGCATTTATATTTTATAACAATAAGGTGATAATAAATAAATAAAAAAATGTAAGAATGAACATAAAACTTGATGTTTATGACGCAGGTATATATATAGTTAGATGTAATGTCAAAATACAGTATACGAATGTACAGTGTTTTTCTGATGTCCCTTCTCCCTTTTATTGCTGTTGAATTCCTGGTAGTATAAGTCGAGTAGGTACTAAAACTAACGAAAAATATATATTAAAATATATCGATAATCGTATTTATTTACGAACGTATTCGTAGGTATATGTAATTTAGAAAAATAAAGTTTTTTAAAGTTCAAAATAGTTTTTGGATTAATTAAAATAATACACAATAAATCTTGGATTTGAGCAGGGACATAATATTATTATTTTTCCATAATTATAAATGATGAAAATTAATATGACATTATTAGATGCAACAAATGGATGAAAACATTGTGTATACTTACTTTTCGTAATGGTCTTCATTAGATCGCTTCGCCAACCTGGCAAAGGAATTCGACAATATTTCTGACCGTTAAGACTGCCACCGTACTCGCAACATATCCTTGGCCAGCAGTCTCTATCGGTGTCACAATTTTGTCGGGGAAAAACCGGAGGCAATTTGAATATGGGACACGATTTGTTAGTCAGTTGAAAAATATTTGCTAAACAGAAAAAATATATATGTACAATGAGATAATAATGAAATCGGACAAGGGACGAAAGCGAGCGAGATATGACAAGATCATTAGACGAGTTCATGCATCGAGATACTTAGGATTGGTGTTACAAAAACAGTGGTGGTTATGAAGAAGATATGAAATACATAGGATAAAATGTGGATGGATGAAGTGGAGAGCGAAGCGTTAGGTGTTTTCTGTGATAAGTAGATACCACGATTAGATTGAAGGGTAAAGTTTATAAGTCATCTATGTTGTATTGATCATGTTGGACATTTGGACTGTAATGGACAGTGGCGTAATTTGAAGGCTAATTATCAGGGAAGCAGAATGTAGTAAATCGGTAAAAAATATTTTGCATACAAATACTCCCAAATATATTTACCAATTATTAAACAGACATTTTATGCAATAAATGGAACAGTTTGTTTGTATATATATATATATCATATAAAAAATTTTAATTATAAAATTATGTTTTAATTATAATAAATAATATATATATTTTAATTTATGCCTCTCCTCTCAAATAAAATATCCGAGAGGACAGTTGCTTCTTCTTGCCACCTTTCCAACAGTTTACGCCTGCGACTGTGGATAAGAAAATTGAAGTAAGTATAAGTAGGTACATGCGAAATAAAAATATTCAAGTAATGTATAAAGTGATTAGAGAGGATTGAAAGTGGCAATAGATATGCATGTAATTAAGGGTTAAAAAATGATTAAAACAAAATATGGTTGAAGGTAATTTGAGAACTATATGAGGATGGCTGGTGAGAAGGTGAGGGATGTGAATGACCGTGAGGTTGGGTGGTTTTAATGAAAATACATAATATAATGTAGAACTATATTAATATAGACATCTGTTTACTGAATTATAATTCGGAAATCGTAATATAATTTATGAGATATATATTAATATAGGTCATGCTTAGTTTTGCATCACAAATATTTGAAAAAGGAATTTCAGAATATTCGTTTCATATATTTTAACTTATGTTAAAATGTTTCATTATAGTTAAAAACAAATTAATTTTGTAATTGTGTAAGCATACTAGTTAAGATCTAAGACGTTTACAACACATTGATAAACTGTTGTCGATTGACGGTGGAACGATTTTTAAAATCGATTTACGTCTATTGTTTTGCATACTATCGGATGAATCAGTCAAGTCTTATTTTGACAGCATCTTAATTATGCCAAAATCATCGGTTGCATCATCAACCAAGAATGCAAAAAACAGAGTATTTTTTATAGTATATGATATTTTGAAATGTATAGAATTATTTTTGAATTCATAAAACTGTGTTTATTTGTATAAATGTTAATAATAGTAAAATAAGAAACAAGAAAATAAAACTCTTCGTTTATAAATACGTAAATATTGATTGTTTGTTACCTACCTATATATTTTGTTTATGTCAGTACCACAAAATTATATTTACACGATAATTTTTTTTCAGAAAATTATATAAATAATGATTTATGTTTTTGCGGATTAATTATTATTTTTTATAGTTATTTTAAGAACACGGCCATCCTCGTCAATTAATGTAAAATGATTTGAGCCATTCGATTGCGTAAATTTTAAATTAAAAATCATTAAACTAAAAGTTGGTTTTGGAAATGAAAATTCCAAAACGATTCAGATCACCATCACCGACTATAATTATGTAGAATTTGCATTTTATTTCGAATAATAGAATTAGGTACAAGATGTTTTAAGTCCATAAAATTAACTTAAAACTTGAAGTTATTGGCTATCTTTTGTTGAATTTTATTTTGAGTAGAGACAATAAAATGTGTTTCAAAAGTTTGATACTGCAACTTTGATTGTAAAATTGACACGGTCACATAAATAAAACTTAAGATAATAATTTAAAAATAATTTATTTTTGTAAATTTCTAGTAAGTAGTTTTTTCTGTTAAATTTTCGAAATATCATAAATTATAGTTTCATGTTTATCATTGTAGTATAACAATATAATCTGCAAGTACCATTCATTTTATAGTACAAATTTTCGAGACTTAAAACGTGGAATGGTTATTTATTCGTATATTAAAATTGTATAGTACCTATGAATATGATGAAAACAAAATTTGACTATTTTTCAAGCTCTTAATAGATTTTTGAAAATAATGATAATTTGTATTTTTACCGGTGTTTTATTTTTTATGTATCAGTGATTTTAATTAGGTTTAAAATAAAAGCTTTTCAACAATGATTTTTAAATATTTTTTTGGAATATTACTATCTTCCATAGCAGTTTAAAATTACCAATTTTCCAAAAGCGATTTAAAAATTATTACCAACTGAATATAAACTAGAAAATCTTACGTATAATTTTGTGTTGTCACAGTGGAATATATGCTATAAAAATATTATAATAATCGTACTACAAGTTATTAAAACGCGCGGTACCTCTATATAACGGGACATAAAATATGTTTAATATATTATTTTATAGTGAGATTGAAATAAATGTTTATTTATATATTTATTTAGAAATAAAAATTAATCAAAATTAATCTGATCGATAGATATATTGTAATAAATAATAATAAATTATAGCGGAGACTGCAGGAGGTCGTTCGGATATATAATATGTATTTATTATTTTTTGACCTTCGCTGGTCGCTATATAATTGGTTTCCAGTCAATAATATTGTATTTACTGACAATTTAACTATAAATGTTTCACCGTTGAATTAATAACTGTTAAAGTTTGTTACATATGTATACGTACAGTGATTGAATTGGTTTAAAAATAATAATCTTTAAATTTAAAATTATTAAGTTTACATTTTGAAAAATAGCTTCAAATATTTGTATCAATATGCCAAAATCAAAAAAACGCAATGGACTATATTGTTTATTTTACACTTTTACAAGTGTAACATATTAATGTGTTTGGAAAATCATGAAATTTTCATGTTAAACATTTTGTTTTGTATTTATTTAACAGATTATTATGACCTTAATCCTTAATTATATATAAAAACTCGATTCTATATTGTTTATAAGGATATGGAATACAATATAAATATGCGGTTTATAGTATATGTGTTTGACAAAATGAGAAGGTTGAATAATTAAATAGGTCAACTTATATAGGCTGTTCAACGTATAATAATAATATCATTTAAATAAAAAGTGTAGTTTAAAAGAAGATTTAATATTTTTATAAATATATACGTATTTTTAAACTAAATGTTATTGAATAGATAAATTAAAATATTAACTCAAATTAGACCAATTCAATTGATCTTTAATTTATTAAATATATTATAATTAATAAAAAATAATTTATATTTCTTATGTTAAATGTAAAAATAAATTTACATTTTACCTTTTTTAAACATAAATAGTAGGTAGGTACCTACTCATCTTATATTTAATTATAATGAATCATTACTTTTGAATTATGATTGAAATATTATATAGCTATACGAACTCGCAAAAATGTACACTAAAATTATCAACTTAACTAGATATTAACAATAAATTAACACTAAAATGTTTAGTTAATATAATAGAAATTTAAAATGATTAATAGAATAAATAATTAAGTTGTAAGTTAAAGAGTGAAAAAAATATAACTTTATAACTACAAGTAGTTAATTACCACCTTTGTTAATATATTATCTGCAGTTGATATTTTATTCGATTTCAATTAAAACGTCTGAAAATGATAGATTTGAGAATGATTGATTTAACTAAAGTTTAATTATTATAATTATCTCTATACAAGTTTAAAGTTATTAAATTATAACTAATTAAATTTAATGTTTTGAATCAAAAATTATTTTTCTCGTAATTTAATAAGGAAACGTTTATTTAGATCCAACAAATATACATATAACATTATAATTTTATTATAGTTTAATATTATGAATAATATAGTGTTATTTTTATGTAATATACTCGTAGATAAAGATTTTTATTCATTTTATTATATCCTACTAAGATTAAATATACGATAAATTAAAATCAAAAATTCACTACATACCTAGGTACATATCTATTTTGTAGGTATTGAAATTAAATTCTATACTATTATGTCTAATAGATAATAAGTATTCATAACTACTTCAATATTAGAGGTAATTTATTTAATGAGGTAGCAATTATATACGGATACCGTCGGAGAACCTTATTGAACTAATATTATGGTTTAAGTTTTATCCATGGTCGTATTTGGAAGTGAAGGGGGGTGGAGTGTATACTATTAAAAAAATGAGCAAAATTTAAGAAGAAAAAAGATAATTTAATAAAAAGATTGCCATGCAGAGTTGAAAAAATTCTAATTTTAGTTTTGGTTTCATCAACATATTACATTCAAATAAAAAAACTACATTTTAGAAATCGTTTCTACCGAATTCGTAAAGAAGTGTAATTTTTCAATGTTTAGTATCTAGTGGTTTGTAGATTTAAGATACGTTTAAGAAAGTGAAAATCACAAACGATTATTTAAACGAACAAAATGTTGGAAAAGAAAAAATATCGAGTACAGAAAACCAATCATTTGTCACTGGAATAATATAATATTTACCGACTATATTATTATGTTATAATTATTATTATTCAAATATGCGGTATAATAGCTCGGAGAGAAATGATCCATATAAAAACCTCAATATTGAATGGCAAGACTTTTTTTTTTGTTCTCGAACAAAGAAAATTGACGATAAAATAAAATAAAAGGTACGAAAAAAGAAAAAAAATGTATAGGTATTTCTGTCTGTACGAGAAAAGTTTTATGGTGGTGAATATTACCGATATTTCCACCGAACGTAACCACGTACCTACCATTGAACACGAGAAAATGGACGTATATTACGAGGAAATCTTAAGAACAAACCGTGTGAAATACTCAGTTTATACTACATACATATTATTATGTACTTATGGTTATGGAAAGACCGTCCGTGCCATATGATAGATTATGATGGGGAAAAAAAATCGTCGAAATTCAAGGGGGTTAGAGAATTTCACGGATTTGAGTACCTATAGGTATTTGTAAATAAATAAAAAATGAATAATGATATTTTGAGATCATAGAATATTCACAAACTTCTAAACGAAAATAAAAAAGTGTGGGAGAAAGTCATTTTATTTCAGACAGATATTATACCTCAAAAAAATAAATAAATGCAAGAAAAGCCTTACCATTATATAGTGTGATCACTGTTTTTTTGGTAACAGTGAATATTTTTGTCCAGTGACTTCTGATTAAAATTTTTGAAAGGAACTAAGAAATATTGAACTACACAATTTTTCTAAATGTTCAACCGTTTTAAAGTACCTACGCATGCGCTATACACTAACCACTATTTTTAACACAGGATTTCAATAGGTTATTTTTTTAGGCATTTTTCTTTTGTTCTAAATCCAAATTTGCCAAGTCACAATTTCAAAAATTGAAAATATAGATTATTTTTAAATTTGAAATAGTTGTAACTCTGTAAATTTGGATTTAGAACAATGATTTATAAAAAAAATGACTGAAAATATTTTTTTCTAATCAAATATGTCATTAAAAGATTACCTACATAAATTTTGTTCTAGTTAATATGGAAAACATTATAAAATATATGTTTAATATCTAAAATATGTATTAATATTAATTTATTATTATTACTAGTATTCAATGATTATTAGGATAATAGATATTTATATATTAAATTATTAAAATGTAGAAAATAAAGTTATTATAATATTATTTAAAGTTCTAGAAAAATATTATTAACACTACATTATATATTTTAAAAATGACTATTTATTGAATCTTATTCTGGAAGAATGGAATTTATGAAATTTTGTCGGATATATTTTATAAGTAATTTATCATGGAAATGAATAAAATAAATAATTGGTAAATTATAATTCCATTTATATAAAACAGGGATTGAATCGGTATTCATTTTATTGGTTTTGGACTTCGGCATTTGCTTTTCGGATGATTTTTCTAATTTATCGGGTTTGATTACTGGTTTTAAAAACTAAACATTTTTTTTTTTTTTGGATTTTGAGTGAAGCGAATAATGTATTGGATTTATCATGATGTCTTTTCTTTATTTCTGTATACATTTTTTTTGGGAAGAAGGAGTTGAGCAGGAGTTTGGTACTTGTAAGAAGACAGTTTTATATTTCTCCAATAGTTTTCTAAAGTATAAAGAAAAACTACCTTTTATAACTTGAATATTTTTTGATCGCCGGAAAAATAACAATATAACAAGTAAAGTTGTCATAGTTGTCTAATTTTTTAAATAATATTGATAATATTGTAGTGAATTTCTAAAAAAAATCTCAAACTAAAAACCATTTTTTTTAATCTAATAATTTATCTTTACTTTCAAAAATTAAAAATGATAATAGTTTATTATTCTGTCTGAATCTACCAAACTTTTAATACTTCTACCTTACTTCTAACTGGGTTCAACCATCTGTGTATGGACAAATTGTTTTTGGTTTTGGTTCTTAAATAATATTGTTAATTATACTTATCTATTATTGCGGATGTGGGCTGGTAAATAATCATTAAATTGAACGGTTAAACGGTTCCAAATGTAATACTTATATTGAAAGTTTTTTCGGATAAATTAAAACGTTTTATTATTTAAATTGTATAATATAAATAACAAATCAAAAAAAAAAAAAAAACATTTATACCGAGTTAGAAAAGAAATCTGAGCTCATAGACTCATTTTCGGAGAAGAATAAAAAATGATGTACTTACAGAGTCATTGTAAAATTAATTAACTTATGTGTACCTATATAATTTTTTCATAAAATAAATTATCAAAACTATTATAGTTAAAAATTAAAAATTTTATCGTATTTTTTTAGCAGATACAATGGGATTTTATGGTAGTCCATCCCCCCCCCCCCATTAAAAAATAAATTTACCTACTATACAAAAACGATATTCCCTAAATAAATCATATATATATATATATCTATGTATACCACGAGTATATAACATGTACCTAAGTTAATCATATATTTCATAAAATATTAATTATTTACGTATTTATTAAAATCGTTCTATACGTTTATATCACAATACGAGAAATAGTTACTTATATACAGTAATGTAGTCGTAAATAAATTAGTGGGTACACGTCCAATTCAGGCAAGTAGCTAGGATTTTTTCTATATGTGGTAAAAAAATTGAGAGACGTATTTTTCTCCAATTATCGAAAAACTCGTTATAAGACAAGCAATAAGTGAAAAGGCATAAAATAATTGCTAATAATCAGCTCATGTCACTGACTTTTCTAAGGACACTCGTGCCTGTCCGATATTAAATGATGATAAGCATGAGAGGAAGGGGGTTGGGAACCAGCCACCAAGTTTAAATCTTGTACTGCCCAAATCCACAAAATCCTCATTTACTTTTATTCAAATATCATAACTTTCCTCAAGCACGTATTTATACCAACAATTCTAGTAGGAGTGCTTACCCATATTCCGGTAGTGAATTGCATCAAATTGGTAGGTATTTTAGAGAAATCATTATCCGATTTCCTTTAACAGTTTTTTTAACGTGCAAGAAAAAATTGCAAAAAAATTACATAAAAACGGTAAAACCGCACCGTTTCAAAAATTTAAGATTTATTATTTCGTTGTAATTACGTAAATAATGGTCTTAGGAACTTGAAATTGACACCAGAAATTTATGTAAAATTAACGTAAATTTAATGTGTTAATTGTGGGCTATATTCGAATTCAGGTGAAAAAATGGGTCTAAATACATGATGTTTTTACAAAATATGTAGGTACTTAGCTTTTATATTGATTTACTATACTTTTCAAAAATATTATATCAATTTCGGGGTTCTATAGCAATTTAAAACTTTTAAATATATGTATTTTATACTGAGATTTGCTAAAAACCGTTTTACCGAAAGACATTTTAAATATTTTAAAACGCAATATTATATTAGGTATATATTAATTATATAATATTAATATAACACATCAAATAATCAAATGGCAAAAACACGTTTTGATTGTGCTAAAAAGTACATTTTACACTATTTTTATTTTGCAAACATTTTCAGAACTTAATTTGGTTAAATATTTTTTTCGAAATGTAGCACTTTAATTCAAGTCCACGGGTACACGATCGTGAACCTACAGATTTATGAATTTGTTTGGGTACACGCTTATATTAAAAATTTGGTAGTGGGTACACGCTGTATACTCACGTGTACTCTCCACTATATCACTGCTCATATATAATATATATGTATGTATAAATAATAGTACAAATGGAGAGGCTGCAAAGATATTATTTTTAAGTTTTCGAGAAAATTAAATTAAAATTATTTATTTGATACTATAAAATTAAATTTTTTATTTTAATTTTCCCTAAATTATATTAGTATTTTCCTATGTAACTAGAAATTAAAAATTATATTTAAAAAATATTTTAGAATTTTAAATAGTATCAATAAAGAACTATAACTTGGTTTTCTTGAAAGTTTAAAAGCATTTTTCGCAATCTTACAATGATATTCTTTTTTGTGAACTACTTTTCGACCAATAAAATTGATCTATAATATACCTACCTATCTTCTTATTTACACTTTTTGAAAACATTTTATCTAGTTGGTAATTTAAAAATGTAATTTTTAGATTATTTTAGTGGTTTTTAACGCGTTGATAAAACTACAAAATAAAACAGCAGAAATACACGCGTCCTTTTCGTTCTCGAAATTCCAAAAATAATAAGTATATACCTATTTTATAAATATATTGGCATCGAAAATTAACAACATTTGTATTTTTTACAGTTTTGACTTACGTTTTTTTGTGGTTGTCTGCAAGCTCGACGACGTGGTTTGTTCGTCTGGGTCGCACCGAGCTCCGTCGCAACTCAGGTCCACATCTTCCAGGCTGTTGAGCGACACGTCGTCGTCTGCGCACAAAAATATAGTAAAATAAATAAAAATAAAAACAACATTATAATTACGCGAATATATATTAAAATTCGGTAGTATAAAAACTATGAAAAGTTGCAACATATTGGGGCGAAAGATATAATTATACCGAATTTCCCGTTTCAAAACTACATAACTCGAAAAAAAATATAAAAAAATAAGAGAAAATTTTTTTTATTTGCTAAATCAATACAAGTATAAAATATTATTGATCAATATAACATTTATAGCTCGTTTCATTTTAGTTAAAAGCGCGTAATTTCTGCATATGAATTTTTCATATTTTATAATCGTTTTTCTGGAAAAAGTACTCTCTTGAAATTGTCACAGTCTCGTGTGTGAATGTGATCGATATTATTAACCATTTATTTTTAAGTATATTATACCGTTTTTGGGTCGTAATTTTTGGGTTTTCGCACCGTCCGCCATCCGGACGGCCGGCAGCAATAACAACACGCAAAACAAGACGCTTTGGTGGCGCATAGTGTCCACAGAGTATCGGATGTTACTGTCGCCGACAGAATCGACGTGCTCGTGTGCCGGTGCCCCGCTCCCCTCCCCCCCCATCAACAATCGTCCGTGGTTTGCCAACACGTCATATCATTCTTTCCCACTACTGGTAACTATGACATATGTATGCACAATATCAACAATGTGTTATAAGGAAAAGTCGGGCTATTTACTATCAGTTTTTGTAAGTCCAAGGTTAGTACCTTTAAACACGAGTTAAAAAAAAAAATGAAAAATACAAAAAAATGTTTTAAACGACTTATACGTTTAAAACACATTTTGTTTTTATTTTAAACATTAACTATTGTAATGGTGGTATTTTTCATTATTTTAAAATTGTATTCAATTTTAAGTGTATTACGTATATAGTGATAATAAGTGATTTATAGTGATTTTACAATGATGTTTATTAATTTTTTTTATTTTTCTGGAAACAACTAATCGACCAAAAGACTTGATTTAATTTTTACGTGTTTATCCATTTTACGGTAGTGAATGCAATAAGATACTATTTTTTTGATAGTAATATTTATGTACATGGGGGCATTTAAGTATTACGTAAGCGCCTATGGGGAGGGTGTCTATCGTGTACTGACATTTTCTGACAAGGGTGAGGGGGGGATTTAGAACCAATCAGTAATTAATAAAAATAAAAATAAAAATATGTACATAATTATATACTTTTTTTTTTTAATCAAAGTATGTATATAAATATATAAAAAAAATTCAAAATATAATTGAGTGTAGCAGAGATGGAAATGTTAAGGTAGATGAGTGGAGTTATTAGAGAGGATAAAATAAGGAATGAGTATATAAGAGGTAGTATAGGACTTTGTTTCGATAGTAGACAAAATGAGGGTAATAAATTAAGATGGCTCGGGCACGTATTAAGGAGGTAAGATATTGAGGCAGTAAGATATTAGTAAAAGAAATGTATGATGATGGAAAGAGGGGGAGAGGAAGATCAAAAAAGAGGATGAGGATGTGATATGAGGAAGGTTGGGGTAAATTAAGAAGATGCGGGAGATAAAGTTAAGTGGAAGTATAAGACCAGGGTGGCCGACCCCAAATAGTTGGGAGAGAAGGCGAAGGAAAAGAAAAGAAGAATTCATATAAATTTGGGAAAATTTTTTATTATTAAATTGAGGGGGGTTATCGGACATATACTGACGTAATAAATTAGGGTGGTCTGACATTTGCTGAAAAGAAAGAAGGGGTGTCTAAAAAGGCCAAAAATGTGCTGACGTTATACATGAACGACCCCTATTATACCGAGGTCCGTTCAGAATTATTTTATCGAAAGATATGATTTATCATATTGCTTTCAAATTGAATATATCCATTATCCGTATCCTACCCGACTAGCTAAGTGCTGACTGGATTTTTTTTATATGTTTAAAATTTTCAACTTAAAAAGTTCAATGGGTTTCTTCGGATAATAGGAGCTTACTTATAGCAAATGCATTCTAGTTGATAGGTACTTTAAAGAGATAATTTTTCAATTTTTCCTGTAATTCTTTAGTGTAAAGGAAATGACCAAGAATTACCGAAAATGATTATAAATCAGAAAATAATAACACCACATATTTTTCGACCATTCTTCGGTAATTTAAAAAAATGTATAAAATTATTGTATGTAGCTAGGTATTGTATACATTTTTGGCTAAAAAGCTTTCTGATGGGAAATTTATTTTAGTAGTTACGCCTTTAAAAAAATCAAATTCGATTTTCTTAGTAGTTTTCTTAAGTGAAATAATAACTATCAAAAATTAAAAAAAACATCGTTTTAAATTAGAAAATAATATTATATCAAACTATTTGTTCAGAATTGTTATAAATATTTATCTAAAATAGCAATAATATTTCTAAATTCATTGTACCCATTAATATAACTGATCCTATTTACTTGTTGTTATTTCAAATTTTAATAGCACATTAAAAAAAAAAAATAGAAACATTTTATTAACACAAATTAAACATCTTAAATGTAATGTCATGTTAATTAAATAGGTAAAGTAATATTATTTTAAAAAATTTACTCGTATATAGAAATCCGGGAAATTAGCACGCTTAAAACGTAAGCATTTTTTATTTGTTTAATTTTTTTTTTTTTTATTACTTATAGGTAAACAAACATTTTCTATGGAGATCTACTTTAATAAAAAATATAGATACCTAGTAATAATTATTAAGTCAGAGTTATGGTTAAGCAATACCAAGTATTTTTCCTATAATACTTTTTGAAACCAAGAAAACTTCAATACTATAATGTTCATAATTTCTCCATAAAAGTATGTATTGAGTTGAAGCATATTTATCAATATAAAAACTTAAAAAATTAATAAATTAGTGAACAAATATTTTTATAATATTTCACAATACCTATGTATTTAATATCCTGTAGTATTTCTGTCGAAATTCTGCAGTGTCGTCATGTCCGTAGCTAGCGAGTTGTTCCTCACACCTTTTTTTACTACACGAATTGTCTAGCGATAGAAATAGGTACATGCACTTGAATTATGTCTGGTAAAAAAAATGTATAGACCAATTGTATCTGGTTAGTATTAATGTTTTAACTAATGATATTTTCCTTCTCACTTGCAAACTTAGGACTGACGACATTATCTATATACTTACGATTACAAATACTGGTGGTTTTATTTATTTATTTAGTTATATGTGAAAGACTGCTTTTAAAAATTATAATATAATATACATTTCCATAGGTTAAATAAGTAGCGATGAATCTGGCATAGATATGAGAACGACTAAAATCCTATTAATTAATATTGATATTTAGTCATTCTCGTATCAATATCTGGTTCATTAAATTATCAAACTGGGAAAAATCTGGAAAATACTTCTTTTTAAATATTCAAGACAAGTAATAATTGTTTTTGTTCATATTCTTTAATTTTTTGAGTTAAGATTAATTGTTTTTCTTACACTATTTTATTTCTTAAATCCATTATTTCACATTTTAGTATACAGGTACTTTAATCTGTATGTTCTTAATAACTTCTATAAATAAATTGATAAATATTCGGAGGACTCTGGTATGTTTCGTAGCTTATTTGTCGTGTGAATTGTTGAACCAGTAAACTCGAATATTGAACAATTTTAGAATTTTCCAGAATCTCATATGCTATAAAAACAATAACAAATGTACCTTAAATATTTTTTAAATATTTGTTAACTTTAGATGATTTATTCTCATATTCAGTGGATAATCCTAATATTTGTATTTTTCGTTACCAACATTGACCGGGGTGAAATCTACAGCTATGATTTCAGTTTCGGTGAATTTTGGTGATTGCTACATGAATATAAATTAACTTATATAATATTTGGTTTAAAATATTTATGAATATAATCACTGCAATTTTAGATATAGATAATTTTATGATATGTACGAACCAACCGTTGGGTTTTTTCAATGAGACACAACTCGATGTGTACTTATATTAAATTTAATCAGTAGACACAATTCGTTTTCATTCAACGTGTTCACTAGTTATACGCACGTCGGGTAGGATACTAGTAATTTTTTGTATGTATGTATGTATGTATGTATGTATGTATGTATGTATGTATGTATGTATGTATGTATGTATGTATGTATGTATGTATGTATATATGTATAGGTGGTGTATATATGTACTCGTATACAGTGTATGTAAGTCATACACCCTACAGAAGGTAGTTTGTAGGTATAGTATATGTTTGTGTGTAATATGTATACACTGTATATGCATGTATACAGTATATGACTACATATAAAGTATAGATAAAAAGAAATAAAAATAATTTTAAAAACAATAGCTTCATCGCTACTCTCAGAATCTAAAAGTTAACAATTTGAAGTGTTTAAAAATAGGTACAGAATAGAGATTTTTTCCAAATTATTAGTACATAGACAAACATCACACGTATATAGCTTTACTTCTGCGTATATTCGCATATGTATTAGAGAACTATATGTATTATAAACATCCTTATGGCCATACACAGTCGAACTTTTTATGGAATCTGGTCCGTGGATATAGTCCTTAAGTCCTCGCTGATTTTGATTTGCTGGACTACATATTCCGTAGTACCTACTAAAATAAAAATAGTAATCCTTTGCTACACGAATTATTTAAGGATCAAGTCTACTGATCTTTTAAAAAGTCTCGAAAGCCAACGGCCTTCTTATCATATAAATTACATTTTTAGCGAAAATATCTCCTTATGAATTATAATTTATTACATACAAATATTAAGATGGTAATTAAACATAAAAGAAATATTTCTAAAGTATAAATATATTGCTGTAGCTAGTATTGTAGCTGTGTATGATCATTTTGTCAGTGGCGTATTTACGGGGGGGGGGATTTGGGGGATAGATCCCCCCCTTGCACTTCGACTTTTAATTTTTTTTATGGAAATATATAGTGAAATGAAAAAATATATGCCTAAGGGGGGGGATAATAT
>JAIPRL010000123.1:0-73705 GCA_025469235.1 Pemphigus obesinymphae
TCTCAACATTTACAGAAACATCACTATTGAACCACTAGAAATTGTAAACAGGCTATCACAACGAAGAAAAAGATTAAAATTACTTATATAAATTATAATTATTTTTGAACTTTTTTTTTATTTGGAACATCTAACTACTATATTAAATAATTAAAATAACCTACACAGTACATAATATATTATATTGGGTAATTTATTTTTTTAATTTTTCTTTCTCATGGTTCCTACTTTGAACCCCTCCCATAGGAAATTTATACCTACGCCCTTGATGGCCACTCATTGCAGATCATAATATCTTTGAAATTCTAAATGGTCCTAAACTCTAAATTTGAACCGTATTAAACTACGTACGTTCACTATATGTAAACAATTTTATTCAAAATTAATGAAAGTCGTTGTCTGGAACCTGCATTTAACCGGGAGCTGAACCGTGAATTCAATACCCACATTTTAAATCATTGTGCAACCTAAAATGCTACTTGAATACTTACCTAAATATATGTTAAAGCTTTTCAAGTTTTTTTTTTTTTTTTTTTTTTTGATCCCATAAAATGAAAAAAATGGTTATTAACGTAAACGTCATTAATTTATTATTGTTTCAAAATTATTTTAATATATAAATTTAAAATAGCTTATATAATATGATAATAATATACAAAATAATCTTATATATATATATATCTAGGTACATTTTAAATGTCAAATAGTTACGTTTAATAACGTCATATAAATATGAATACCTACATATGTATTGTAGACGCGATTTTAGAACTTTTTCTTCGGTCAGGGTGAAATATCGTTTTCAAAACTATGAAATAAGCAAAAAAAAAAAAGCAAAAAAAAGATTGTTCACCATTCGTGCGAAATCCCATTTATGTTGTTTTTCAATATACACTATACTTATACGTATACTTAATAAGCGACTATAATAATAATAAGGTATAAAAATAGGTATAATATACCTACCGAATAAAGGATTAATTTAAGTGTGCATAAGTGAGTAATTCAAATTTTTTTTTTATAGGTTATATATATATATATACAATATATTATTATTTTTTTTTTTATTCGTTGTACCTATATCCTGTTTGTATAAATAGTTTTATGGAAATTAAATATATATTTAGCATATGTGTATGTATATAGAGTTGTGGAATATTTTAGTGTATATATACACATATTTTACGATATTTAAAAACCTTAAAGTCCTCTCTCTAATAACAGCCAGTTGGCCAATTTTAGACAAGTCATCCAAGTCTGCTACACTTATCCTCTAATCTATTCTTTCGCCTCACCGCTGCCTTATAAAATTGACCTTATTAACCTAATTGGGATTCTTCTGTCACACAAAATACGCTTCTCTTCACTTCACCCACCCACCCACAAAACCTCCATTATTCTGTAGAACAGGTAAATACTAAATACTCGAGAACCTCTCAATCTCATCCACTACACACCTAGGTACTCGACTTTATTAACTGCCTTTCCCTATTCTCTCTGTGTTCCCTTTCTCCAAAATCATACACTATATATTCGGTTTTACCCCTACTAATTCCTAATCCTTTCCCCTCAAGAGCTTCTCTTCACTCTTACGGTCTGTCTACTATTCACTTCCTTAAGACTGCCCATCCATCAACCAACGCTATATTATCTGCACAAACAGAATCCACTACGGTACTTCGCCTGCATGTCCTTTGTTAATTCATCCATCACTAGGGAAATGAAATAATGTCGAACCCTGGTGTGCACTCCTACTCTGACCGCGAAATCCCAAGTTACCACACACAAATTCCCCTTCATGCTCATTTAGCTTATTTGTAAATAATTTGTAATTTCCACCACATAATTCACGGTTCTTTACTTATATTTTTTTTTTTTTTTTGTACACCCTCTTTTTCCTGCATCAAATCTCCATAACCATTCACCTATGTTGTATTGTTACCATTCTCACCGGGGATTACCTTGTAGTTTTGAGTGTTTACATTTTAATATATAGTAAATACATATTAAATTTTATTAAAATTGCCTATACAGAAACCATTAACGCACGGTTTTTAAGCTGGGTTCTGCATGTGCAATTGTTAAGAAATTTTAATAAAAATAAATATCCAATGATTTAAAAACATTTAAATATATTAAAATATTAAACTTATTTAAAAATAGTCTTGTGTCAATATCATTTTTTATTATCGTGTAAAATCACGATATTTATTTAAAAAAACATGTTTAAATTTTTTTCATTTTTATCAACTTGAGAATATCGTAAAAAGATTAAATAAAAAATAAATTAAAGAAAACAAAATTATCTAGAGCACTATACATAGCTGATTTTTTATATGTGCATTTTTATGCGTTTTATGAGTTATTAAATAAGCAATTTATTTTTATTTTTTTAAATAATTATAAATTATAAAAAGTGAATATATCCAAAAAATCTTATTAGCTATAATTTGTTTTGTATTCCGTATTTTTAACATGTTTGTATGTTGACGAAAATAAAAAATTCTAATGCAAGTTTTTCATTAAAAACGTGTAGGTATGACGTCCTTTTAAGTAGATATCACACGAATTTTTGTTGTACAAAATAAAAAAAAAATGGTTAACAGTAAACAACCATTGTAGAAACATAGTTTTGGTGTCAAAAAAATAATGCTATAACTTTTAATTGTATTTCCTCTATTAGCTTTTTCAACTGATTTAAATTATTTAAATAAACATATACGAAAATAAAAAACGATTAGAATAACTAATGGGCTATACCTATATATTATATTAAAATCAATAAATCTTTTCGAAGATTTATGGTTGTTTCCTCTTGCAAAATAATTAAATACCTTTGTTTGGCGGTATGATCTCGATGATCAAAAACCTATAAAAAAGAAAAATAAACAAGGTTTCTACAAAAATATATATTAAGAATTAAGAGGATGTCAGCGCAAATAATTTTCATTGAAAAACTCATGTTAGCATTTCTCGTTTTTAACAACTTAAAAATATTTTAGAAATAAAACAAATGATAGATAAAAACATTGTCTATAGTGTCCTTTTTTTGATATTTAAATTTTTTTAAGAGTTATATTTATTTAAAAAAAAATCTAAAATGTTGATTTTTTAGTAACTTATAAAATGTGTTTACATGCACATATCAAAAAACAGTTTCATACGGTGCCAGGAAATTTTGTTCTTTATCATTTAGGTACTTTTTGTTTTATTTTTCTACGATGTTTTAAAGCTGTTACAAATGAGAAATTCGAGTGATATTTTCAAAAAAAAATGTTATAAATTCATAAACAACCACAATAAAAAGTATATAGTTATCAACTATATTGTTTATAACGTACTTTTAGTTTCTGAAATAAGGAAATAAGCACGCATTCTATGTTACACTATATACTATATACTATCATCGTTGAATTGGAATTTTTATTATTGTTTTCTATTCTATACATTATTCCCATTTACTTGGGTTCTGCAGTATATCGTTTTTGGATTCTGAGCGGAGTAAGGGATCCCTTGGTTTCATAATAATTTTTATTAATTATTCTATTTTTCTGAAAACATCTGGAAATCGAGTCGAGTTTGAGATAAAGAACGTTCTCGATAGGAAATTCGTTCTAGTTAGTACTTTCACGATGTAATTTTTTTTCATTTTCTTATCAGTTTTCTTACCTACGCATAAAGTTACACTATACTGATTTTAACGCAAAAGTGTTATAAATCGGAAATAAATAACAAATAAACAAACACAGTTGTCGCATTCGCATCCACACGGTTACGGATTGTCCATTCATATTTTCTAATTTTTTGTCAGCAATTTTTTTAATTTTTTTTTTATTACACCGAGCTCCGCTTAGAATAATTTATTGTTTTATTGATATAAAAAAAAAAAAAAAAAAAAAATGATTTATCATATTGCTTTCAAATTCAATAGACGCGTACAGTTTCACCAAATGTATCCTGTCCTATCCGCGACGAGCCAAGTACTTTTTTTTTTTTTTTTTTTTTGTACGAGACAACTAGTTTCAATCTTATATTATATTACAGTTCATAGTCCGGTGTGTGCATATTGTTATTAATTAATGTATTTTTTATCCGACGTCATTCAAAGTCAAAACCGTACGCGTTCCTATTTTCATATCACGCGGTAATCGCGGTCCGGCTGTCATCGCGCGTTCATATATTATATACTATATGATGTCTGGGGGATACCTATACCTATACGCCCCCGCCGTGATCTCTCAGCACGATTACGTATAGGAATATTATTATCTTATCAGATGAAATCGTCCTGTTAACAATGACTTGTACACAATAATGTACACTCCGTTTTACTGAATAGAAATCCTACATATAGATATATTATCCGTTTCAATAACGATAGACGATAAATCACTCTGTATACAAACATGATATTGTTCTCTAGTATGATTATTATTATTATTATTATTATTACCTATATGTATATATGGTACTGGCCACGAATTGTATTTGAAAAAAAAAAATAAAAAAAACGAAATAATTATAGCGTTTTCAATCTATTTCATTAATTTACACTGTCTCATACACACCCGTGCACAGGGTTTCACACTGCACGCGTGTACAACAACAGTAGTAATGCCTTATCAATAAACAGTGTGTGATATGGAAGTGGAATTTCGTTTAATAACATTGTTGCACTCTACACAATATGGATAATATGTTGTAAAATATCTAAATATATCCGTAAAATTGTGTGAACTACTTCGGTAACGAAATTTGATACCGTTCGAACGTCAACTTTCATCACTTTAGAAATTTCAGTATACATATAATCATCATCATCACTTGACGATGTGGATAGTATATCCGATGAAACGACAATTTTTTCGTTGAACATTCATATTTATATAATATAGTACGAAACGGTAAATAACGATTCGAATGAAATAAAATTACTATATTTTATATAAATGAAACAGACATATTACGTAACATAATAACAACGCTTAACGAATTATCTTATCAGAAAACATAATAATTATCAATATAAATGATAATTCGACACCGTCGAAAATCACCGTGTCAATTTTCCGCACTCGTGTAGGTAATAAATAAAGTGCGCTTTCACGTGGAATTTGCGTTATCTATTGCACTGTTGATACCAGATAATTCTAATCATTTTCATAGAAGAAGTGTGTACCTGAAATAATCGGTCTTATATAGTAAAAGTCTACGACTATACGTACCTCTAGCTGTTTCGAACGAATTTTATAATGAAAACACAGGTAAAGTTGTAGACAACTCTAAAGAAAACAAACGTAATCGCAATAGATCACATTATATCGTTCGAAGGACCGCGCTCGATCGCGACGTTTTACCGCGGTAAAATATATTATATATTTTAGTCTAGATGTTGTTATATAATGTGTTTTTTCACGGGCACGTTTATTATTGTTATTTGTCCGGCAAAGTTTTTTAACAAAGGACATACCAATTACCAGGGACGACGAACGAAAAATAGAGAAGAAAATTGAATCGAATAAAAATCAAAAAGAATTGCTCATCCCCTTGATATCGGTTTTCATTGTATTATTCGTCAGCAAGCGTTATGCGCCAAAGGCGGATTAACGCGCTATGCAAATATTTTAAGACTTGTAACGAAATGTGTAAACTTCATAGTATCACGAAAGACGGTTTTGTTTATTGTTAGAAGAAGTGTAAATTCTGTGCATATAATATTGACTAGTAAAGTACAATAATGTTCGCCGGCCTACTCTAGATGTCCTATCTGTTGTTTTAACGATTTGTAGAATGATTACACCACGAAATTCGATTATTTTTGTGTGACAATCAAAACGATTACGTGAAATTAACCGTATAAATGGGCTTTTGCAATTTATTGTTTTTTTTTTTTTTGTTTACCGATTTTTGTTTACATCTAAACGAACTAAACTTAAAATTACAAGGTGCCTACTGGAAAAAGCTTAGATTTCAGATTTCACGTTTAGTTCAATTAAAGGTTTTGAAGTAATATTAAATGTATTTATACGTGATGTGGAAAATCGTAAATTTAGTTATATTAAATATAAAAAAATAAATAAATTTTAAGTGAAATTGAAATTAATGAGACTATTAAATTAGACGAAAACATAAATATGTTTTTAAATATTATAAGAGAAACAATCCAGCAGTTCAAAAACAGGTTTAATTATTTTCAGAAATTTGAATGTAATATTGATTAGTTTCACAAATACCCTGATATTTGTAAAATCGATGAATTACATTTACATTATTTTGAATGAATGAATATTATAAAACATATGAATTTCAGTTAGTTGATTTACAATCTTGTAACACTTGGAAACGAAAACGTATTGACGCAAGACAACTTATGGAACAAATAGGTAGAAATCAACCGTGTCCGAGGAAACTGGGTGAAAAACGCAGATAAATGACATTTTCGCTTACCGATAATTTTATACGCTGACAAAAGTAGCTCATTCCATGCTTTCAATATTTTGGTCAACATACGCCTGTGAAAGTTTATTCTCCATAATGGATTTTATCAAATGAAAAAAAAGAAATGCTTTGGCCGATGAAACGAGTGCTGTTTGTGTTTCACTGAAAATTCCAAATTACATCACTCCCGATATCAAAACTTTATCTGCTAAGAAACAGCAACAATAAAATAATATAATATGATTTTTAATACGTAAAATTCAATTGATAACACCTGATTTAAACATATTATATAGTATATAAATTATAAAATAAAAACAAACGTATACTTAATAAAATAGGTGGTATATAATATAATCTGTAATTTTATTTTTATCCTTAGAAAATAAGATTTTTTTTTTTTTGTAGACACGTGAACAATTTTACAAACCTTAAATGGAAGTATTGAACACTTGACCCAGAAAAGGTTCGCCACCTCTGTAATATACATTTACGAATAAATAAATGACGTAGTAATATACTCTTTTTAATTATATCATCGTGTTTTATTTTTATCCGCACGTAAATCTGTCGAACACCTAATAATATGTATTTATTGTCGATCGATCTTATTTTATCGGATAATAACTATATAGGTATATAAATGTATACTAATTATTATTGATTTTATTATTTTATATGGAATTTTTCAATTCATATTATACATTTATATAGAGACTCAAAATAACAATACAATTATAATAGTACATATATATTATTCGTTTTAAGTACATACAATTTACATATTTACATTAGCGTAACCAAGGGGAGGATAATACCCCCTCCATTCACCGTTTTTTTTTTTTAGCTCATTATATTATATTATTGATTAAAATTTGTATACGAATTTTAATTTATTGTTAAAAAAAATTCAAATGCTGGTTAATATATATAAAAATATTTTCAATTAGATATTTAGGTACATTTCATATATGTATTATACTTTCCAATAGCCAATAGATTCTACTAAGCGAGACTCTGAATTTGTAGCAAATGCATTTTTTTTTTAAGTATATCTAACACATAGATTTTTTAATTGAAATTTCGAGTTATATATATATATCAAAGTATTTAATTTTATAACTTTTGTGTTGTATATTTTGAACATTTTTGATTTTTAGGCAATTTTTAGGGTCTTTTTCCCCCATTTTTTGCATTCAAATTTTTATGATATTTTAATCAACTTCCGTATTTTCAAAATATTTTTTATTATGTTTTATTTTTTTTTATTTATTATCTATTTAATATTTTATTATCATTATTATTAATTTTGAATTACCGTCTTTATTATCATTTTTAATTGACTAATTTTTGCAAGTTAATGTAAAATTAAAAACTGTGAAAGTATACATTATATTCATTAAAAGTTTTAGTTATAAATTATAATTTTTAATTATAAAATTTGTTATATTTTGTAATTTAAAATAAAAGCTTTTTAAGTTAATTTTGGGATTTTAAATGCATTTTTAGTGCACTTTTCGGAATTTATAGTGAATTTTCAACTGCAACTGCATTTTTAAATAGTGAATTTAACTCAAATTTATTTATAAATAATAATTAATTATATATGTATACTGATAAATAACCTTTATAACCTTTCTATAACCTTTATAACTAATAACCTTATAACCTTTCCCATACAAATTTTCTGGCTACACCACTGTCATATATATATATTATATTTTTTATTTCTATACCGAAAAGTTACGAATAAACGAAAAACTCCGTATACAATATTTGTACGAGATTGAATTTCCAGATAAATTCCCTGAAGAGGATGTCAGCGCGGCAATTTTTAAAGGGTTTTATATAGCAAACTTGTAGACAATTTTAAGAAAAATGAATATCTAACAAATGAAAAATGTTTATATGCATTTTAAAAATAAATAATAATTAATTCCAAATTACTACATAATTTTTATTGTGGTTGTTTTTTCATGAATTTATACAATTTTATTGAAAATATTACTTTAGCGTTTCTCATTCATAACAACTTGAAAACATCGTAGAAAAATGAAACGAAAATAAATGATTAAGAACAATATTATCTAGCATGCTACGTAGCCGTTTGTAATATATGTTTAATAAATACGTTTTGTGAGTTATTAAAAAAATAACTTTTTTTGATATTTTTAAATAAATATATGACTCTTAAAAAATTTAAAAATCTAAAAAAAATCTACGTAGAGTACTTTATTATGTTATTATCTATAATTCATTTTTTGTTTGATATTTCTAAGATTATAGTACGTTATAAGTTTTCAAACATGATAAACACGCTAACATGAATTTTTCATTGAAAATTGTTTTGCGCTGACATCCTCTTAATGTAATATAACGCATTATAATACCTATTATACCAGCCAACGATGACGCCACCTAACAATGATGTATTGCAAAAATTGATATAAAAATATATTAGATTTGCCACAAAACACTTATGACGTGAGTGATACGCACGACGTCACTTTGCCTGGTTATCGTCTAATCGTATACATCTATATATCTATATTGGTGTATTGTGTCTGTATAGCTGTAATATAGATATATGTACATATACATTAACCTGTAAATCGCTAACAAAAGATCGTCATATTATAAAGTGCATTATTATTATATCGTGTAGGTATAGCAACCGATCCAATATTAAATGTAATTTTCGTCACTTTATAGAAAAATATATCATACACAACAAACTTTCACATTGTCAAAAATATATGCAAATATGTCAAAATATATACTGGCCAGTATATACACTAATGCGCGTACATTCATTCAATATTAGGATATATATATATATTATATATATAATATCATAACATTATTGGTCCTTCGGATCGGGTATTTATTTATTTATTTTATTTTATTTTAATTATTTACGGGCATCGTGGCCAATTATAGCATATAAACTAAAACTAAACATTTAGGAAGAGTAAATTATATTTAAATTAACTATATAGAAAAATACGAGTATATGAGTTTAAACTTTGCATATAACTGCAGAATAGTATGCAGACCAAACTTTTTTTTTTTTTTCAATTTTTGGTGAAAACTTACGGAGAACAATTTGTTCTGAGAGGATAGATATAAAAATATATTTTGATAGTTCATTATTTGTATAAATATTTAATAATCGGAAGGGTGGGTCTATAATTTGAAGAATATAGGACTAGCACTACTATACACCATATATAAGAAGTCAACTTTATGTTGCATTTTATGGAACATGTTAAAAACATACTGGAAAGTGTTAGACTTCTCAAAGTCGAGTTACCAAAGTTTAGTGGTCTAACACAAGAATGGCCAAACTTTAAAGATTTATTCACTACATTAGCGCATAAAAATGAAACCATTGCAGCTGTTCAAAAATTCATGAATTTAAAGGGCGCGTTAAAAGAAACCGCATTGAATATCATAAAAGCCATACCAGTGATAACGTTGAACTATAATTTATTATTGTAGTCTATGTATTTGAAAGAATTAAGTTTACCAGTGGAACATTGAGATATCATTATCATACATCTAGCATCTAGGAGATTAAATCATGATTTAAGTGAAAAGTGGTGTCGAGTAATATAAGATAGTAGGTACACCTGAGAAAAATGTATGGCCAGAACTGACACAGTGGAGTGTTGTGCTATGGAGTTTGTCAAAACTGATGACAAAATACTATGCATTTCAAAATCACAAAAACACACAAGTATGCATACAGTCTCAAATTCAACTAGTACAACCTGTCTTTTATGTCAAGGATCTCACAAACTATTTAAATATCCAGAGTTCTTAAAAATGTCAACAAGAGCAAGGATTGATGTTGTGAAAGTTAATAGACTTTGTTACAATTGTTTGAAAAATAATTGTAATTCAAAAAAATGTTCAAGTCTTAAATGTTTAAAGTGTCAAAAAAAACATAATATCATCTTTATATTGAGTATAAAGACGACAAGTAAATCCACGAACAAGATAAACAAGAGAATAAAGCAGAACCAAATAAACTAAAGACCATGCACCAACACAATCAATGCAAACTACTCTACACGCACTGTGTAAGAACTTTATACAGAAAATAACTCAAGCGCGCATATTGGACAGCTATAGTTTAAGTTAAGGACAAATCTAGAAGTACTAAACAATGCAGGGCACTTTTCGATAATGGTTCACAGACAAATTTTGTTATTAGTCAGTATATTCAAGACTTACAATTATGTCCTACTAAGCATATCACTAAAGTAAGTAGAGTCAGTGCTATATCTTCATCTGGCAGCTCAATCATATCATTAAAAATTATGTCTCGTATATCAACTTTTAAAAGAAAAATGAAGTTTATTGTTCTGGACAAGATAACATGCTATCTGCCCATTTCCACTGTTTCTTTAAGGGAAATCTGTTTACCATTTAGATTGATCCTTAGCTGATCCTGAATATTTTTAACCGAATAAAATTGATATGCTAATTGGAAGTAAGTATTTTAGTGAGTTGTTAAAACAGGGTCTGATTAAAATGGAACATAAACAACCAACACTACATGAAACTACACTAGGATGGGTTGTTGCTGGTCAAGTATGAAACAATATTAGTTGACAAATCAACACAGCTGGTTATTTATGTGTTGATTCCATTAATGACACAGAACAAATAATTGATGAATTGTTAACAAAGTTTTGGTCAATTGATGTATTTTCTAATGAATTAGTCATATCCAACAAAGACAAACTATTTAAAGATAATTATGTTTCTACCACAAAAAGAGATGTGAAGGGAAGATACATAGTCGAATTGACTCTCACAGTAAGTCCAGATACACTTGGAAACTTATTCAATAAAGCATTAAGAAGATTTAATCAACTTGAAAAATGCTTTCTATGTAACTCATGTTTAAAATAAAGATATGCTGCATTGATAAGTGAATATGAAACATTGGGTCACACGGAGAAAATTCAGCATAATTCCAACGACTCTATTCAATATTTATTTTTTTTTACCACACCATCCCGTGTTTAAAGAATCAATTATGACTACAAAACTCAGAATAATTTTTGATGCTTCAATGAAAATAAATTTTAGACGTGGGCCTTCTCTTGATAACATTTCAACAGTTGGTCCAGTAGTACAGGATGAATTATTTTCAATAATTTTTAGGTTCCACATACATACTTATATGTTTGCAGCCGATATAGTCAAAATATACCGTCAAATTAATGTGAACCTCAAACATCAGAATCTCCAGTGCGTCATTTAGAGGTATTCACCTGAAGAAGAATTATCTAATTACCAATTAACAACTGTGATATATGGAACAGCGTCAGCTTCATACTTGGCAATAAGAACATTAAACCAAGTTGCCACTGATGAAGGACAAAAATATCCACTAGTTTTTCCACTAATCCACTAATTAAGGACTTCTACGCCGATAATATTCTTAGTGGTTCAAGTACTGAACAACAGGCCAAGCTTATTATTAATGATATCATATTGATGCTGCAACAAGGTAGTTTTGAACTTGGTAAATGGTCTTCCAATCACCAATCATTGTTATCAGCTGTTTCCAACACAATAAGAATACTACAACTATAGTCCCAGTCATAAACAGTGAAGTAGTTGGTATCCTAGGTTTGCAATGGAAACCAAATACAGATGAACTGAACTCCTCAAAGGCGATGGATACAAAATACCAATGTAAAACTAAGCGATAAGTATTATTAGCTATTTAGAAAGTTTTGAAACTCTCGGACTAATAGAATCGTTTTATTGAATGCAATGATGTATCATTGCTTTCAAATGCAATACATTCACCAAGAGTATACTGTCGAGTGGCGAAGTGCATCCACCCCTACTGACGCCCAACGAGCGAAGTGCACCTTTTTTTTTTTTAATTTGATATGTTTAAACATTTGAACGTTTTAATTTTTTTAAAAAAACTGTTAGAGAAAGTATATTTAAAGTCATGTTCTTTTTTTTTTATGTAACAAACGTGGATCTCGAAGTTGCGAGTTGTATGACGACTTAAAAATACAGCCTATTTGAGTCAAAGACCAGACTGTCGTGGCTTTCGAATTTTTATATTATACAATACAATAATATTAATTAATACAATTTTTTATGAATATAAAAGTTAAATTCCAAAAGAATTAATAAGACAATTTAATTTCTCCGTAAATATAAATTGATCATTTTTTGTCATATTTGTGTGAATTATTAGCAAATATTTGTTAAAACTAATTTCTAATGTAATGTCATTAACAATTAGTAAATTATTAAATACAAATTAAAAGTAATTTATAAGTAATCTCATTTCAGTGTCATTTTTTTATTATTGTATTTAGGTAATAGTATAATATTTATAAAACAGTATTGATGTTATAAACTAAGTATGTACATTTAAACATAATTTATAGTATTGTTAATAACTCAATTTATTTGATATTATTAAAACTAAATATATTTGCGTAGGTACATAAAAAAATTGCGCTGACATTCTCTTATATGTTAATTAATAATGATTCAGTAATATACCTATTTATTATATACGTAATATTAATGACTAAGTCTAATGGTAAATACCTATTATAATATATCGTTGTAATACTTATGAAAAATAGTGATGTGCGAATTTCAGAGTTTGTTGTGCAATTCCATGCTAAATATTGGAAAAGAAAAATTACCGATATTCGAACTATTTCTGTTTGCGAGGAGGGGGGGGGTTGGTGTAACAAGTAAAATAGAAAAATATCATTTCCCTGGTAAAAAATAAAGTGCGAATTTCGAAGTTTGTCGTGCAAATTCATGCTAATGGTATGCTAAATATTGGTATAGAAAAATTTTTAAAAATGTAATTTTATGGGAGAGGGCTAGTCAAATGTTGCGCCCCTCCCCCCACAGTTTTCATTTATATCTCGGAAAATAGAATCGTGCAAATTTTGAAAATGATCGTACTAATTCATGTTGATTCCGTGCTAAATATTGACACAAATAATTAGTGAAAATTCCCAACGGTGAGAAGGGGGGGGGGCAGCAAAACGTACGTATAAATAATAATAAAATAATTTACCTATATAATATTTATTATTTATATTTTAGGAAAATTATATTATTTTTAAAATATTTTTTGATCATTGATAAAATTTGCTGAAATATTTTGAAATATTGTAAAAATATTTTTTGGTCAATATGTTCACATTACTCTACTTAGCGATTTTTCTAATTTTTATTATTTATGCTTTGCAGATAATATGTAATTTAATTGAATCATTAAAAAAGAAGAAAAATAAAGTACCTATGGAAAATTTCAATATAAAAATTTACTTATCATTTTTCAATTTTTGTAATTTCAATATATTTATAAATTTAATAAAATACATTAAACTATCCTAAGAATATTTACTCAGAACTACATATTTATAGTTTTATAAAATATTTGTATTTATATAAATATATATGTAAAAAAAAAAAAATAGTGCATATTTTTAGAGCATATTTGTACTTTTTTAAGTGCATAAATTCATGCATATTTAGTACTTTTTAAGTGGATTAAGTTCCGAGCCCTAGTAATAATAGTTTGAGAAAAACTGCAAACAAGAAATATAAAATACGTGGCTTGAAATAATATTAATATAATACATATACAATATACATATACCTGATACAATATATAACTTAAGTGATTTAAACAATTTTAAGAGTTTTTTTTTTTTATGTTTTTACATTATAAATTGAATTTTTCGAGTGAATTTTCGTAGGTTTTTAGGACATTTTTTTTTTTTTTTTATGTTTTTCAGGTCATAAATGGATTTTTTCAGGGCATTTTTATGGGCTTTTTAGAGCATCGACGACATCCGGGTCCTATTCATTAGTAGGTATTACCTATAGGACTACATTATACGGGTATAATATATTATTATTATTATCATTTTAAATTTACAATAATATATAAATAACAATATTAGTATCTACGGTATTGTACTTGTACTTTCGATTGATACGAATATATTGATAATGTTTGCGGTTTGTCCGAGAGATAATATTATTTCCCTCGGAAATCGGGTTTTCGACGCGTGTGTACAACGCGCGGTAGGTGGTATAACATATAGGTAATGTACCAGTGTAACCAGTGACCGAGTTTGCGCAATCGTACCCAAAACGAACCCTTATTCGGCGGCAGGCGCGGGGACCCCGTCAGTGCGAATGCGGGCGAAACGGGCGTTGGACGCGTGACGACGACGACGCCGCGAATGTTTGCATTTTACTGGCGGACACCTTATCAACATGACAAAATATGAACACTTCCATATCAGCTGGTAATAATCGCATTTTTTTCTTTTTTTCCCATAATCTAATATAATATTGTGAAATATTCGTATTCGTTTAATAATGCGTAACATTTACGTATCATATACACACAGTTACGCGACAATGTATATTTGGCAATAAGGCGATTATTATTACAACACCGCAGGAACGTCATTTAAAGACTTTAAAGGATATATCGTTTTATCATTTTCAGTGTTTAAATAAATATTGTTTAAAAAAAAAAAAAAAACAATAATAATAATATTAACGTTTTTACAGTAGCAGTTTATCTGTACGTTTTATTCCGTTTTAAAACGTGCGCCACCTATCCTGCCACACCTTGAACATAATATTATAATATTATCGTACTATATAAATATTTAATAAAATATCAAGTGTAAACGTAATGAACATTTAATAGGTATTTACATGATAACAACGTAATAAATAATGAATTTATATATAGTAATAACTATAGGTAATAACAAATATACACGCAAAATAAATATCGCATTTTAATCAAATTTACGATAATATTATCTGTTTACACACCTACCGTGTTATATATATATATATATATATATATATATTAAATTATACGATAATGAAAAACTGTATTAATTTTAAAACACTTCGATAAATAATTAATCAATAATCATGAATATATTATAAATTTATATAGGTGCGTGATTATAGGTACATACATAAATTATACTATTTACACAATGTTTTTATTTAAGTACCCACTCGTGGATAATTTATTTAAATAAAATAGGTAAGACCCGAATTCACAAAAATTTTCATTTTTTATTTGTAAGCGAATTCGTATTTTGGTAACGATACATAGTAAACATTTTTGTGGATTTACACAATATCCGTATATTATAATGTGTATTGTTGTTTTATATAAAAGATATTTCTTAATAAATTTATCATTTATTTTATTTTATTTTTTGCATAATGTAATCTCTGACCAAAGAACGGTTTATATAATACACATATTATACGTTGAATATTTAATAATATAACACATTTGATTTGATTTTAATATTTAATTATTCGTCTATATGATGATATTAATTATATTAATAAGAATTGAATAACAATTTTAAGTACTGCAAGTGTTTTTCTTATGTTTAGGCGTAAAGAAATTTGAATATTGTAATTTTAAAATTTCACCAAATCAGTGGCGTCATTTGGGGGGATGCTGCAGGTTGGGCATTTACCCCCTTCCCCTCCCCTTGTTGGCAGCGGGCCGATGTCCGACCGAATATGGGCCGGTGTCGAGCTATTTATGAGCCGCATACATGATCCGTGCTAATAATTAGTAAATTCGATTATTAAATCGTATGGTGGATGTACACGTAAAATAAATAATAATATTCAAAATAGATCGATAGACCCTATCAATAGTATGGTTAGGACTTAAAACTTATTACCTATTACCTATAACCTATTAAATAGTCTAGGTTATTTTATTTTTTATATTATTACTAGTTATTTTATTTATTGATTTCCACAAATATCAGTATATTGAGGAAAAAAAATTAAAACCCGAGCGCTATGTGTTCATGGGAGTAGTTTCCATATATAAATATTAATCTATTTATTTATTATATAATAATAATATATTTATTAATATTTAATATATATATATATACATTTAATTTCCGTATATATAATCTATAATGTCCGGCCCAAACAAGTTCTGATCAACTAGATAGGTACTACGCGTGTATTTAGTCTCTCACCTCGTTTTTTTTTTTTTTGTCAATATTCTCCCCGAAAAATTATGCTATGCTATTTGTGCCTATGATAATAAATATAAAATTATGTAAGATGGTAATTTTATTGTGATAAAATGTACGCAGGAAGAAGTTGGCGAGGGGTTTTTTTCAGCTATTTGGGCTGGTCAAAACTTTTGCCCCTCCCTTTCAAAAACTGAAATGACGCCACTGCGTAAAATGTTTATTAATATTATGATAGATAAATAATATATGTAATAGTATTGTAACTTTAACTATATTATTTTAAAATGTATATTAATTGGACAATATTATATTAAATTAAAAAAAAAATTATAAATATACTGTGTACAATTACACTTATCTGAGATATAAAATAAATAAAATTAGGTTAACAACACATATGTACAATAATAGTATAATACAAACAGATATCCAATTAATTTCATTTAAAACATATTTTTGAACTTCATTTTTATGATGAAAATTTAAAAAAACGTTTCTAAATATCAAATATAAGTAATAAATTAGTGTTTTCGCTCTCCTGAAACGTTATGAAAGTATAGATATTTGGTTTTGCTGTTAAGGCATAGATGAAATGTTTGAGAACCGATTAAAATCATGTAAATATATAGGTAGATGGGTAGAAAATTAATTTATTGCACTTTTATCATATAACAATTGTACGGTAAAGGCATAAAGGTTGCCCATATAAATGATAATATTCAAATACACAGTAATATTTGTAAATATCATTATAAAAGTTTTTAAACTCGTGTATAAGATGCAATTTTATAATTTATTTATAAGACTATACAGTATACAGTATATATACTACTAATAGATATATCTGTACAATTTTATTTTATATAATATGTAATATACATATCACCTCTAATCGCTAAATATATTTTTAATACCTCAGTAGACAACAATAATATTAATATAACCTATTATTCATATAAATGTATTGTAAGTATACCTTTGTATACGTATATGTTATAACAAGATAAGTTCTAAAAATATTTGTATCGACGGATTATTGGCGAAGTCAAACTTAACTTTGAAAGTTTAAATTCTAGTAGATATAGGTATCGCGATACTGTAACAATTACTTTTAAACAATTATTTTAATACTAATAATTGTATTTGTGTAAAAAGATATATATATATATATATATTTAAAATACTTTCTATAAATATAGGTAAGTACTTCTGAAAAAAGGATTTTATGAATGGGTGCCTAAGAAGTATTTGAATATACAAATACTCACTAGTATTATTTTAAAGTTTTAATAAATCTGCATAATATATTTTATGCTATATTTATACATAATTACACTTTATATCATCTATTCATAATAATATGATTTCAAGTTAATTTATAATTTACATATACATCTATACCTGTTATGACCTATATTAGCATTATTATATTCTTGACACTTTCAAATTTTTATTGAAATTTGATACAACTTAGGTACAATAAAAAAATTTCAGTATTCAAATACAAGTATTGAAATTTTTAATTCTGATCGAAACGAGAATTATATTATTAGTTTTACAATTATGATACATTCTTTATGTCTATATACGTATATACACTTTTTCGAGTAGAAAGGGTCCGATACACCTGTACCGTTTTTTAAAAAATAATGTACTTTGCTCAGAATCGTTTTTTGAATACAAATATTTAATAATTTACCTTTGCTTTTAAATTTACACCATCTGTATATGGATGATAAAAAAAGTATACGGAATACCATAAAACTACATTAAAAGTACATATTATACTCAAATATACTAGTATTCGAATACATTACAAGACTGCGTATACGTACATATAGGGGAAAGATTAAGGAGATATATATCCACCTATCTTTTTTTTTACTGCCTATATATAGGTACAGTTATTATTTAAATTTGTGATTTTTACTTTTTACCCATAAAAATGTATTACTATTGTTATAAGAGTAATATTGTAGTCGTGTTAAGAGGACGCTACACACCCGATTTTTAAGGGGTTCTGTGTAGGCAATTTTCATGCAATTTCAAGAAAAACGAAATTAAGTTATTTATAAATATTTCGATATATTTTTTAAATAATAATTAAATATAGTCCTGTGCCAATACCATATTTTACGGTTGTGTAATCACGATATTTGTTTTAAAAAAAATTTCTACTTAGATTGCAAATAAAATGATTTCAGAGCCATAACACTCATTATTAAAGTTAAAAAAAAAACAATATTTCCGAGTGTATTTCGGAGCTTTTTTACATTATTCCATATATGACGTACAATTTATTGCTTACAAGCGAACAACCTTTTTTAGCATAACATTTAAACAATTGTAACTCTTTTGGAAATTAATTATTGGAAAAAAAGATCCGAAGTGTACTTAAAAATGTGGTTATCTTTAAATTTTATAATAGGTGATTATTTATTTATTTATTGTACTATCAACCAATACATATTATAGTAATATTTAAAAATAAGGAAATTTGCAATAAAAAAAAAATAATGGTTGCTACCTTCTCTATCAAAAGCATAATGCTTGTGCTGAAGCACAATTAGGCTCTAAATTTATTCTGACCAAAATTATTTGCAATCTTAGTGAGCGTGTTTTATGGTACCAAAAATTACCTGTGTAGCGTTCTCTTAATTATAAATTATAACACAAAAAAAAGCAATTTAAAACGGATTAAAAAAAAAAAAAATGTTTCCAATAAATTTACTATAGTACCTAGTATAAATATATATAATATCACTTGATATATGAGTTATACATTAAATACTGATGTACCTTAAATTGTTAAATAAAATATAGTTTGAATATCTTTAAGATAGAATATCAATTTACTGTGGGTCATTTTCAATAAGTCAGTTGAGTTTTATTCAACAGAATTCAATAGTCTTTATATAGGTACCTATATTTAAAGATATCGATTATTTTTAACGGAGAGTGAAATTTGTTCTCCAAGTGGCCCACTTCGAAATATAATTTTGTGTATAGGCTACAAGTCAATATTTAAAATCAATATCTACCCCTAATGTAAAATCGAAAATATGCCAATGAATAGTGAATTGTCACAAATCTTTTGCCATTTTCAACTAGTTAAAAAGTTAAGAAGTTAATTTTCGTTTGATTTTTCTAACTGAATCGGTTAATTAATTTGTTCGTTAATTCGTTAATTAGCTTAACTAGTTTAAATTATCATTGGCTAAAAACTTATCTTTTAATCGTTAATTGTTATAATCATTCGGTTATAAGTATATATTTTGCACGTAAAAGACGAAACTATTGCTGCCTAGTCGTATGTTTTAATATTGGTACGAAAGTAACCAATTATAAGTACCTACCTACCCGAAACTTAATGTTAAAAAAATTGAATAGTGAAAAAGTTATAATTGAAAAAATATTATGTTACATAATTGAAAAATAATAAAATTGACTTTTTTTGACTGGGTCAAGTTAAATAAAATGTCGATGTCAACTAGAGTTAAATTTATTTTTGGTTAACTTTTAACTGAAGACGTTTAGGCTAACTTGATTTAATTTAACAAATTGCATTCCCCCTCCCTCCCATTGACTTGCCGACCTTTTGACACATTGACGGTATATCTGCAACTATATATGTATATTGTATATATATAATATAATACTGCACTCTCGCTCGTATTGAACATATACCTACTGTAGTATTATTATATTGTTTGAAACTCGAAATTGATCATTTTACTTATTAAACTCGTTTCTGACTTTACGAAAAAAAAAAAAAAAAAACCACAATATATATCACAATATATATATATATATATATATATATATATACACTGTGTGTGATAAATACAGTTTTTTCGAGTATACGAGTATATTTAAGTAAGAATTTATGTAATTTTTTTTTTACTTTTTTCTGGTTTTCAAAGTGCAGAATTTATCAATTTCTGGAGGGACGTGTTTATACAACGACGGAGCTAGAGCATCCGTCTTAACATCTTTCTCCCCGGTTGTCGAAAATTCACCTCTGTGCGCGGTACGAACTGTTTTTTAAAAACAGGGACTACCTACTGCCGTATATGCGGACGTACGTTACTCTGTGGTCGAACAACTGACGTGGTCAGAAAGATGACGTTTCGTTTAAACCGTTAAAAAGGTATACGCGTAGTCGCAGATATTGTAATATACATTATTATCCCCGTCTATACGTACGTCGACTCGTATATATTACCTACCAAAATATTTACAACAGGAACGACAACAATAAAACTATATTTCGTATTTCGGTATAGCGCGTATAAGTGTTTGATGTTCACAATTTAGTATTACTTACACCTACAGGACGGAGCTGCTACGCCGAGTAGGATGTATATATTATATAGGTATACGCTCGGTGAACTCGGTATATACCTAACCTAACCGGTGTAACGGTAAAATCAACCTCGACAAAATAATATCATATAGTATATAGTATCGTTGACCCGATAAAATAATATGTAAACGCATATCGTTGGTCGTCGAACGTGGTATTATAAATCATAAATCATAAATTATAATAATAATAATAATAATAATAATAATAATAATAATAATAGGTATGCGGCGATATTCGCCATAATGTTTGTAATATATATCGTTTCGACCATAATATAGTATACCTAACCGAATGATGTTTACCGAAAATAACGTTATTTTAACGTGGTCGAAATACGATCACATCCGTCGCAGTCTGTATAATTATTGTTTGTTATTGCGCGCCCATCGTTCGGTATTGCGGAAACCGAGCACGGGAATGACGTGGCTGGGAAGGGGGGAATAATCGCCCAACTTTTTCCACCTTTTCCTCCCCGGATTATCATTTGGAACGACGTTCCAGTCTCCGGTCATTTCGATAAAACTAAAATATTATGGTGTGCACGTATAGGTATATATTATATTCTCAGTGCAGGCGTGGGGCAATGGCAGGTACCTGTATGGACCATATATTCTAAAAATTAAAAAAAAAAAACGAAATTGTACATTAAATATAATTATAATTAGTATATATACGTATAATAGGTACCATGTCCAATCTGTATTGAATTTCGAAATACTTTCTGAATGAAAAATAAATAAGGGGAAAAAAAAAGATCATTCGTCAATATTTTTTACCAAAATTTTCGGTAAATTAGCAAAAAATGTCACCTTTATATTTTAAGGGAAAAGACCCGGGTGACAATCGTTACAAAGGACCCATTAAAAAATAATGATCAAAATAAAAAATGATCATTTAATATCGTACGTAAATATTATACATATAAATATCACACCTGGAAAAAGTCGATGAACAAAAAAAAGGATTATTCATTAACATAGCTGGTATATTATATTTTTAAATACGTTCCTTTATTTCGAACGAAATATTACAGAACAGCAATTAATACATTTTTCAATGTTAGATACCTATATGTATACAATAAATAAAAGTACTAAAATAACAACAACAAATAAATATAAAAAAAGATTAAATTAAAACACCGGTATTAATGACAAATGGTTTTAAACCTTAAGGTATGAATAACGTGACTCGAGAGGAGAACGGGACTTGCGCATAACTAGAATATCCCTGATAAACATCAGGATAAAAATATAACCAAAACAACGTAAATGAGAATGTAATAAATTTTCATGATGGGAAAGAAGACAAACAAAGAGAATATTATATGGTCGCTTATCAGGGTGAAAAGTGCACAAAGGTGTAGAATTGGACGGGAAGGAAAATGAGAATGACCTGCAAGGTACAAGATATAGTCGATGGTAAGCTATGATTATAGGTGTCTGGGTAAGAAGAGACTTCATAACCAAGGACAAAGAGAGATTATCGGTGAGATACCAAGCAACGTATATGAGTGGTAGGGAACAGCATTCAGATTGCCAGACAATCCATAAAAGCTTATAACAAAGGACAATAGGTATGTCTGCAGATTCATAACCAACGAGGCTGGGCATCCATAGAAATCCCACTCTTTTATTGAAAGTGGAGAATTGATGGACAAGAGATTTGATAAGGAAACCAAGCGAGAAAGGAAGGCTGAGAAAAGATTGAAGGATATTGTGGAGATATAAGATTGGGAGTCTGGGAGTTGGGACAATTATAAATGTGTTATCGGCATCGTTGTTAAAAACTAAAAGAGAATTTTAAAGATATAATTATGACATAACATTCAATTGTGAATAGATAAAATTTATCCGAGAAAGAAAAACTGAATTTAGGAATAAAGAAATAATATAATATTAGGTATTAATTATTTCGTATCATCTATTTATAATAATAAAATATATTATTAAACTACTCGTATATTGAAACTGACAATGTATTTTTTTTTTTTTTTATGGGTGCGGCATTTGGCATGGGCAAAAGTTCATTTTCCGCCCATTAGATCCGTCACTGGGCATGGGTGAACTTTTAAGTTTAAAACCTAAAAGTATAGGTAGTTGGAAGCATTTTCGTCCAATAGTCATTATTTCGTTCACTGACGTTGTATTATTCTGCGTACAACATAATATTATTAAATTAGCCAATAAAATAATTAATACCAATACACATATTATTATAATTTTTAAATTTTTATATATAAATTTTAAAAGTAATATAAAATTGGACCACTTTTTACATTTACATTTTTCAAAAAAAAAAAAAAAAAAAAAACAAACATTAACATTAACGTAAAACTATTAAAACGGGTTCATAAAGTTATTTTAAAGTAAAAACACGGATTATAAAATCAATAAACAACCTCATTTCAGTTTTTTTTCATTTTTTAATTAAAAAAAAAAGTTTTTGTAATTTTAAAATGTTATTTTTTTATTTTTATTTTTTAAACTTTAATAGCTGGTTTTTAATAAGTATATAAAAAGTCCAAAATAATGTTCTCTCTAAAATCTTATCCTTTATCGATTTGACAATATGTATTGTAACTCTAAAATCACTTTAAGAATCCGTTTCAACAGTTTTGAGTACACGGGTTTTTAGTTTTTACTACTGAAAATCATCGTCGTATCGTCCTCTTAAGTGGATGATCAGCGCAAACTAGTTTTCATTGAAAAATTCGCATTGGTATTTGTGACCAATATATATATATATATATATAGACATTTTCTGACAAGTGGAAGGGGCAGTTATACAACCATGATGCCGTTAGTAAATCGAATAAAAATTATGCATAGCCCATTTCTCGATTTTTCAAAATTATAAACAACAAAACATTGTATTACGTATAGCTGTTTACTATGTATTGATTTGTTTTTAAATTATTAATAAATACATTTTAAACAATTAGAACTGGTTTTTATTTATTTTTTTTTTTTTTGCACAATTTATATATAAAATATATTTAAATATGCACGTAGGTAATCATTATAAAGAATAGCGCGCGATTTCGTATAACGTATCTATACGATGTAGATTCAAGATTGTATGTTTATTTTAGATAATATGCGTTTCGTCGTTCAATACGATATTTACAAATAGTTGGAAAGTATAATATTTTCGATAAAATTGTATATATAAAGAATAATAACATAAAAAAGTAAAAAATGATACTTGTAAATTGTACACATTTAAAAAATGTTCAATTTGATATAGATGTACATTTCATATTAAGTAATTTCATATATTGTTCTTGAAATGTTCATAAAATCGCCAAGGTACTATATAACATATTAAAAACGGATACGTTATATGTTATATTAACGTTATCTTAAAATGTAAATATGGAATACCTACGCCCTGCACTTCCAATTTTAAAAAAAGGCAATTTAGTGATTTACTATGAAATTAGCCACGTTCTGCAGCAGCGGATATTATTTCAGATTTGAATGATGTCGATTTACATAAAATGATGTTTTTTAATGTCTGAAATTTTGAATGACCTTATATTATATTATTGCAATAATTATTGCGAGTCCGTTGACATTAGTGCTTTGTTTAACTACACAAACATTCGAAATATATTTCCTGTTTCAAAACGTTTTATTTAATTCGTATTCACCGTTTTCTTGTTCAAAATTCATAAATATACATTTCTATACGCGTATAATATTATAATAACAAAACTAAATGATTCATGGGGTAAACTATATGGGTAATATACATACTTACATTATATCAATCTATAAAATCATTATCGGTTATACATAGCGCATAGCCTCATAAGTATTAAATAGTATGAATCATATTTCTTATAACTTAATGATTGTTTCCCTGAAAAAATGTTAATATACGTTTTTGAAAATTCACATAATATAGGTATATTTTATTGTGCAATGTCATAACTCATAATATATAAAGCCCGATAAATATTTTGTAACTCAATTTATTGAATTTTAAAAACAGGACCGTCGTGGCATAGCCAGTGGGAGGGCCAGAAGCATATTATGGTTTTACAATAATGTGTTTTATTTTTAGTTTTTTTTGTATTTTTTTTTTTATGTCTGAACACAAAAATGATATTAGAAAGAGTGTTCCGATTGTTACACGCTTATCATATTTCCAGTAGAAAACATCTTTAAGGAGATCATTTTTTTTATTTTATCAATACATTCTTAAGGCGTAAAAACACAATTTCGGAAAAATGGACAACCTAGTTATTTCTCAGTTATATATTCTTCGTTTAGTTAAGTCCCTAAATAATAACGCAAGAGGCTTGAAATTTTCGTCAAAAATGTGAATTGTGATAAATTGGCGTAAATAAACTTTTGAAATTTTTTTCCTAATTTTAGGCTATTTATTGTAATTTTGAATTTGTTGTCATAAAATAATTAATTTTAGGTTTTAATAACTGAAAATTGTATAGTACAAGGTTATAATATAAGTACGTCATTCCAACTATATTTAAAAATCTCAAAAATCTGCAGTCATAATTTTTTTTGATTGTCATTTAAATTTTTCGACTTGTATTATGTATACATGTAAAATACATATCTACACGGTTAAAATTTTAAGTCTTAACAATATACTATATTAATAATTTTTACTGTAATGTATTTTATTCTTATGTTGATAAAATAAATTTTTCAAAAATATTCTCCCAATATCATGCCTTTATTTATAGCAATTTTAATTTTTAAGATATTTAAGTCAGAAAAGGGTTAATTTTAGATTTTAATACAATATTAAACGGGTGTTATTCTATTGGTAGTAAAAAACAACTAATAAGAAATATGAGTTTAAAACTATAATATTGTTAAAATATACTGAATATATCAGTTATTACCGACAATAATACTCATGTTATATGTGTAATACACCGAAGCATTGCTTTTATCGAAAAAATAATTTATCATGCTTTAAAATTCAATAAATTCACCACCAGTATCCTACCCAACGAGCGAAGTTCTTCCACCAAGGGCATTTTTATTTATTTTTTGTATGTATACAAAATTTCGAATAGAAAGTGACGAGTAAGAATTTTTAGATAAAAAGCTTTTTGATATGAAATTTTAGTTCTAGTTGGTACTTTAAAGAGGTCATTTTTTGATTTTTCTAATTAATTTTTTAATCGTAAAGCAAAACCACCGGAAATTTTCAAAAGTTAACATAATTCTGAAAATAATTTAGCCAGAAACTTAATTAACATCAAATAGTAACTATAGTACATACAATATTAACGTGATAACAATTTCAAAACTTTTTGACCATTCTCCATAAATTTATAAAAATAATTGATGATTTAATACTGTATGTTTACCTATACACATTTTTTTTTTTTGGTAGGAGATTTTGTCATTTTGGGTACACATTTTTCTCGTTAGTTTCTTATAGAGGTCATTTTTCGATTAGTATAGTTTTCTTAAACGTAAAGGATAACTACCAAAAATAATAATAACATTTTTATAAATTTGTTAAACAATATTATTCTGAACTTCGCTCAGAATCGTTTTATGTTTACAAATTAAAAACAATAAGAAGAACCGATGGGATTATGGACCGTATTGTTTGTATTATTGCTTGAATAATATATTACAATATTAAAGAAGTAGTTACATGGCTAAACGAAAGTGTAAAATTTGATTTGTTCTCTGGGGATGGATTGAACTTTTTTAGTTTTCTTTTCTCATAAAATATGGGCTTCTAATATAATAATTGCATGATCCCTCCATTTTACAAATCCTGGCTACTCCACTGGCCTGGCCCCCACATCTTTAAGTTTAGAGGTGCCAATAAGTCGATGAACAAAAAAGTGGTCATCAGTTTTTTCAAGATTTTTCAACACGAGAATAAATTGCCTAGGGCCACCTAAATCGTAACGATGGCCCACTGCTTATGTAGTATACCTATTATTTATAATTATTGTAAACATATTATATTGTATAGGCTGACATGACAAAGACGTTGATTAGATATTTAAATTAATGTGTTTAATCGATAATAACGTAGAGAAATAGAAAACATGGAATACACGATAGCTGCGAGCAATGTTTTATTAGCCAAGTATAGGTGCCTATATACACGTACAGAGGTGTGAAATTTATTAGACTCGAGGAACAAAAAACAGAAAAATCGTAGTTTTTCCTTGGTAAAAATTTCATTTTGAATCAAACTTAGAACACTGTACTCATTTATTTGCACATTACCAATGCTTTCTTACGTGGAGAGAGTTGTCAGGTCGTTTACCCGTTTCGCCAAATTACTAAAATTCAGCGTTCCAAATAAAAACGTGGAAACCACCACTAAAAAACTGTCGGGCCAAAAGCAGGGAGTGATATAAAATTACTAATAATAATCACGTTATATTATAAAGATTAACATTGCGCAACTCGCAGTACTGAAAACAACGCGTGCAAAATAGGGTGTTAACAGATAAGTAGGGAAAATGGGCAAATGAGTATACAATTTCCTACGATGTTTGATTGAGAATCAAAATTTTACGAAGGAAAAACGACCAATTTTCTGTTTTTTTTTTTTTTTTTGTTCCTCGAGTCTTAATAAACTTCACACGTCTGCATACTAAATTACGTCCTCCTCCGCCCCGTACCGAGTAAACAATGAAATCGCAAAAAAACGTTGCGTGACCTGTATTGAGAAAATACCGAGGAAAACGTATTCTATTAATATTATATCGGTGTTGGGCATAAGCCCCCCTACAGCGCAGGGATCGGTAGTAAAACTGCCGCGCGGAAGAAAGAGAAACAATATTTTGACACTACCTACCTATAATATCAATTGTGATAACACTGCACTATCGATTGGAAATTCGCGTGACATAATTATCGGGCTATTTTACATTCGGCGGATCGTTCCCGCGACGTTAGCCGGGCAATAATTCAACGGGCTCGCCTCCTGCGTAGATCTTTCGTGTACGTTATATTACACGTAGCCGGTAGGTATTGTAATAATATCGTATATTGTACGTAAATATAATAGTAGCGAAATTGACGAAGAAAGTGGAAAAGTCGCCCCCACTGCACCGCGGGGAACGGCAATCATAGTTGCGGTGCGCTCTGTGGTGGGAAACCAGTTCAGATTCGACGAAGCCCAGTTTTTCAGTGTCAGTCTCGATCCAGACTCGACCGAGTCGTCGTTTATAGAGTCGTACGATATTTTCTGCAGCTCGAAAACACAAAACGATTTTCGGGTCGTATAGAAGCCAATCGCCTATGCTCAACAACCGTCCGGTCAGAAACGCATTTAAAGGTAGGTGTTTAAAAACAAACAAAAAAAAAATCATTAAACAATAATAGTAATTATATTATACTATTCGTTACGACTGTACCCAGAGGCGGCACCCATAGGAGGGAGGGGTTGATCCCCGGGCGTAACGTTTTTCGGGTCGCGTAAATATTTTGGCTGGCGTAAAATTCTGAAAGTCTATAATACACATAAATGCCGGCTATATAAGTCGATGGACCTTTATTTTATTTTTTTTTTGCTCTTTTAATTTTTTTTGCTTATTTGCATTTTTTTAGGGAAGTAGTATTTCGACGAAAAAAGTTTACTTTTTTCCCCGGTCGTCAAAATTCCTAGTTCAGCTTCTGACTATACCTCTACGTGTACCTTATTTTTTTTTTTAACTCGAATATACGATTCGTAAATCAAAGATAATATTTTTTGGCTATTACACATTTGCGATTTTTAGCCATACCCATACCTAATCGTAAAATTGTATATAAATCGAAAGAAATAATTGTTTTTATTTTATTTTTTTCATTTTTTTTTTTTTTTTTTTATATCAATCAGTAATCACGTTTAGTATACGAATACATTTTTACTCGTAGCATATATACTTAAAAACTTAAAAAAATTTTCGATTACTCGGAAAAAAAAAAATGCCTCATCCCGAATAGCCGGTATAAATACATAATAATATATAAATTATAGATGGGTATAATTTATATATATATATATATATTTTAAATTACTATACAGTTTATTTTCAAATGATTGCGAAGGTCATATAGTATTGAAAAAATCATGTTTCTGACTTTATTAAAAATAAATTAGTTAAATCGGTTATTAATTTTACATCGTATCTACATAACAAAAACATAAAAATCGATTATCATCATAATAATAATATACCGATAACTATAGTAATATTATTATATAGGTTTCCCGATAAAAATTTCAAGGTGTTTCGGTTGAAACACAATATACTAAATTGTTGAACATTATTGCTTTAAAGTTTAAATATTTGGTGGAAAAATGTGATTTCAATGAGTGTTTTTTTATAATATAGAGACGGGAAATCTTCAACAAAATCGTGTCGTATAGGTAAATCGGTAATTTTATTTCAAGTTTTTGTGACCCAATCTCAATCCTCAATCTATTGAACCAAAATAAGTTCTAAATGACTGATTATTAAAAAAGTATATCTTACAAGTTTTTCAAATTTTCACCTACTATATTGCGAAACCCAGTTAATTAGGTTTTAAATCGATATATAAATCAATATATCAACGTTAAGTATTATACTCATGATTCGACTGAACAATTTAAAAATATCGATTTACAACTTTTGTTTAGAAGTCCACGAAATATTATATGTATTTATAATAATACTATATTATTGAATTTTACAAAAATGGGCAAATTGAATGATAAAACTAATTAAAATGAAATCCATATTTAGTTACCTACATTGACTATCAGTTTGAAACAGAGATCATTTTTTTATCCCTAGTGTGTATTTTCAATTTTGTACCATTAGTTTTAAAATTTTTTATTTGCTATTACTTATCAGTAATAGGTTATCAGTTACACCAATGGATTTTATAATATACGATTTATAATACTTATTTTTATAAACACAATGGTAATACGTAAAAGTTATAACAAAATTGGGTATATTTACTAATTTATTATATATATAAAAATATAGTAAAATTTAGTACATTTATATATTTACTTATAAGTCATAAGTCTTAAGTAATAATTTTAATTTCTTGTGGCTGTATTTTTTTATTATTATTTTTATATAATTTAATAATTGAGAAACAAAAAATAATTTTGTACAATAAACTTTGATCCTAAGTTAAATACATCTAATTATACGGTCGTGTATAACTTTTGAACAATTAACTTATAAAATCGACACTTAGAATATTTTGTATCATTTTAGTAAAAAAAAAATTTACCAAAATATTTTCGACAATTAAATACGAGTATATATACTAGAAGTAGGTCGAACTTGAAATTTCAGTGTCGAACCCGAACCGAATTTTTAGTTTAATGTCGCGGTTCGGAACCCGAACCGAACTTCGAAAAAATCAAAAAACAGAAAAAAAAAAAAAAAGGTCATCAACAAGTAATATATACTTTTCACAAAAATAAACGTAATACTTCCTTGAAAACGTAAATAATGAGCGAAAAAAGAAAAAAAAAGGTTATCGTATTTTTTCGGTCGTCGGCCTAACTCGAATTCGTACTCACGAATGAAAAATAGTTCGTCCGAGTTCGATTTTTCGGACTTCTCCGCGACCGTTCGACCCACCTCTGCACAGTATATCATACACCGGTGTACACGAATACGATATATAACATTACGACCGCGTTCGTGTTGCGGGAACAGGACGAACCGGTAACCGGGTTAAGCGGCCGTTTCTCTGCGCAGCTGCACATCGCGATATCAGTATCCCATTTTATATATTATAAATTAATTCATTCGTGTACAATATACCAACACCCCGGTCTTGAAAACGTTATATTTATTAACGTTATAATGGAAAATTTAAAAATAACGTTTGTTATGTCGAAAAATAAAATAATAACGTTTTCAAGCCTCAAGGTCGAACTCGAAATTTCGATGTCGGACCCGAACCGAATTTCCAAAAAAAGCAAAAGTCAGGGGGGGGGGAAAAAGGTTATCGTCTTTTTTCGGTCGTCGGCCTAACTCGAATTCGTACGCATGAAAAATATAGTTCGTCCGAGTTCGATTTTTCGGACTTCCGCGGCCGTTCGACCCACCTCTATGCACGGTACATCATACGCCCGTGTATATATATATATATACGAATACGAATACGATACCATATAACATTACGACCGCGTTCGTGTTTTTGCGGGAACGGGACGAACCGGTAACCGGGTTACATATTAGTACCCAATTTTACGTGCATATTACGGTCCCGCGTCATCGGTATTTCCTGGACGCGGTCCGCCGGGCCCGATTCGAACTCGACGTGATATACGCCCGTGCAGGTGAAGCGCCGGCACGCCGCGGGCACGTATACGGCCCGGCCGCGGCAGACATCGGACGAACCGCCGCGGTTGCCCCGATGACCCACATTTTGTTACCGTGCCAAGACGCGCGCGCGCGTGCCTGACAATCGCCGCCGCATTGTGTGTCCGGCAACGAAAAGATTTAAAAAAATAATAATATATATATATATATATATATATACCCATGTTACGGTTAATACCCGAAATCCGTAAAAACCAGCAGAGATGTGAATATTAAGGCCAGTCTCTGTTTTTTTTTTTTTTTTTTTATATATATATAGCATATCTAGACAAACATTTTTTTAAGGTTATAAACTTTTTTTCGTCCGTTTGTCACAGTACAAAACTAAAAACACGTTAAATCCACAGATATTAGAGTAATATTATGTATATAAATATAATTACTATCTTTATTATCTATGATTAATTCATATGAATTAATTTGTCCGTTATCACTGTTGCTATTCGAATCGGGGCACACTGAGTGTATAGCGTGTTACCATTAGTAAAATAATTACATTGTGGCCCACAGTGAAATATGAAAAATAAACAAATAAAATTAATTATTTTAAATATTAATAATTATCCATCCAAGTACCATTACGACATTTTTACTACATACTTGAAAGTGTGCTACTGCACACAAAAATAGGAACTGATACTGATTAAGGTGGATGAGTGGAGTGGTGAACTATAGAGAGTATAAACTAAGGAATAAGTACCTATATAAGAGTTAGTATAGCTTCGATAGTTAACAAAAATGAAGGAGAATAGATTGAAATAGCTCGGGCATGTATTAAGGAGGAAAGGGTCTGAGGCAGTAAAATTAGTGAAGAAATTGGGTAGACCGAAAAAGAGGTAGAGGGATATGATGGCGAGGAAGGTAGAGATAAATGAAGAACATACGGGAGATAGAGTTAAGTGAAAGTGTAGGAGCAAATAGTTGGGAGAGAAGGCGAAGGAGAATAAGAAGAAGAAGAAGAAGAAGAAGTAATGGACATTAACTACACAGTCATAGATAGTTTGTGTGTAATGTGTATCAAAACTAACTCGATCTATATAATATGTAATCGATCATAAACTCAAATTTCAAGTACGAGTATATGTAGTGCTGGGACGGCGAACGTTTTTTTTGACTCAACATTTCGGAATTCAAATTTCAAAAAAAATTTTAGGTTCCTAAAAATGTTCTCAGTAAGTAGGTACCTACTATAGAAACTAGCTCGGACCGAAAAAAATGGACTCGATCCAACCCGAGAAAATTTTTAATTTAGCATAAACCGATCCATCCATACCCAAAAACCCAAAAATTGACCCGAACCGATCCAATAGAAAATTTTACTCGACGGTCAACACAGTGGCGTCATTTGGACCGCGAAAAATATACAATTGCGTATTTAAAATTAAATATTATAGTAATTTGGCCTGCTTTTTAAATTGGTTGGGCCCGTATAATAGGTAGTGGCTACAGGCTTGTGATTTTCAATGGTCTACTTAAAAATTTAAAAAATTATGAATTGTATACTATTTAAAACATAATAGTTCATGTCTGCGCTACTGGGTACTATTAAATAGGAAAATAAGTGAGTTATTTTATTTTTGGTGTATTGAAAATTCCAGACAGGATTGTAGCCTGCAGAGATATATGCGTATTAAAAAAAAATGTTTAATAACGCCACTCAGTCAACACTCGTCTCAAAAATCAATAATTTAATTCTTGTTCGGGAATATACGAATACATTTGGCATAAAAACATTACAATTTAACGAATATATTAACACTAAAATTATCTAGGCACGACACGATAATTATGAAAACCCGACTGACATGATACGGTTGGACTCAACAAAATCTAACCAACTCGACCCAATCCGGCCCGTGCAGGACTCTATAATAAGTATTTATAGTAGTAAAAAAAAAAGAAAGTCAACGAAAGATAATTTATTTTATTTTTGAGCTGGCTTTATTATTTATTTAAAAATTAGAGGTATCTATAACTATACTCGTTTATTGGTACTCAAAAGTATAAAAATAATTTTAAATAAAATACAATTTTAAGCGAAATTCTATTTTTTCTGAAATTTTTTCACTGAAATTTGACCAACGCGTGGTTCACCACCAGTTTTATAGTGCATACTGTATAAACATATTGGAATATATTACAATATTAAACCAAATCTCATTATATCGTATTTTGAATTTTATTTTCTAAGATGACTAGAATTTTACTTAGCCACTCGTTACGCAATTTTAGAGAAAATAATTTTGTTTAACTGAACGCAATATAATTGTTTTTTTTCATTTAATCTAAACTGGGTTCGTTGAGAGAGTGCAATTCTTATAGCTAATATTTTATATTATTATTATTTATGTTATGTATATTATATTTTCGTAAACACGACATTCGCTATCTCCTGCAGTTCTTCGCATACGGTATATTGTAGATCAGTAGGCCAAAGAAAACTCTTACGGTCCGGTTTTCCGTCGATCATATCTATCTATTGTACGTGTACGCGCGCTGTGATTTTCATTTTATTTGCAAATTCAAAAAAAAAAAAAAATACACAGCACGCACGTTTTTCAACTGACACGTGGCAATCATTTAAAAATTTAACGCGTACCTACCTATCTATAATATGGTCATCGTCCATAATGAAAACATCGTAATGCGTATTTTCTACGGCCTATCCAAAATCTATACTCACACACTTACCTACATAATACATGTTTTTATTTATACTCCGAATACCAGATATATGACATGGTTTTTTTCTTAATTTATCGAATATATTATGTTATTTTGGTAAGTTTAATCGAGTCTGTGCAGCGTTTGCTTGAAAATGTACATCGTCTTTTTGATTCGTGATTCGCGCAGCATTATCATATACGAGTAGTTACAACAACTATATTAAGTTGGAAAGAATTCAAATAGATTTTGTAAAAACCGTATAATAAATTTAATAATTTTATATGGAATTTATGCGGATCCTCGTTTTATTTATTTAAAAAAAATATATAAATCATTGAAATAAACTTCTATTTTCTATAACATACGCACATTTATATTGATGACCTTAATTTATTATAATAGACATACCTACTAACCTACAGCTCAAATGAATGATCCGATACTTTTTTTTTAATGCACAGTAAAATACACTCGTTTTTAATCCGAGATGTAAATTAGGATTTATTATGTCGTTCTACGTATTAATTATTTATTTATGTATTTGTTTTAATAGGTGGATTATAATTAATACAAGCGACGACGAATTTCTATTTAGGAATTCGACGCGATTGACGAGTTGTTGATAATAATTATTGTATAAGGTCTAAGTCGTAAAGTAACTATTTAAATTAAGTATGTAGGTATATTAAAATATAAAATATTTAGTTTTGACGAAAATTTGAATTAATATTTTGACAGTATTGAATGTATATTGTACATTTTAGATTTTGAGCAGAGCAAGGAATCTATTGATTTTACAATGATGTATATTTTTTCTCCATAAACAACTTTTCGACCAGATGGATTCGAATAGGAGTTTTAGAGTAGAGAGATTTTTTGATAGCAAGTAATGGGTTTTAGTTGGTCTTTATGAAACAGTCATTTTAATTTTATTTTTCCAGTAGAGTTTCCATAAGCGTAAAGAAAAACTACTTTTAAAAATATTTTATAAATGCAAGGGAAATGACAAAATAACAAATAAAATCGTCATGGTTATCTTTTTTTTTTAGTTAATATTGCACAGATGCTCCGCTCAAAATCGTTGTATTGAATACAATGATTTATCCACTACCAGTCCTACCCGAGGCCGACGAGCGAAGTGCATATTTATAGTTTTAAATTTTCGACCCAATTTCTTCAAAAAACGATATCAATATTCATATATTATGTGCTGCCCCCGCAGTGCAAATGCAGTAACTACAATCAATTGTTGGAAAAATTACATTTTCTGTCTTTCGGTATATCTCTGATTATAATAGTAAACGACAATTTAAAATCTAATTTTGAAGTGTACGGGTCTACCGCATGAAAATGATAAAAATAGACGTAAAATATTCAAATTAACAATAATATAATAGCTAATACAATTTTTGACAATTCATAGTAATTACTGAATTTTCTACTACCAGAGGGTACGCGAGAAATGGGTCTGTTACGCTTTTTGCAACTCGCGTAATACGTATACGTAATATTGTACCTATTTACTAGTTAAGTATTTATTGTTTTCCTTAATGTATTATGTATTATTGTGTAGAAAAAAAAACCTTACTATTGTCGTTGCGATCTTACCTAATTATCCTTTTTTTTTTTTTATTATTATTATTATTATTAATAATATTATTAAATAACGATTTTATCAAGCAAAAAAGAGAAAATGCGTTTAATGGCTTTTGTTCTGGGGAAAGTATAACATAATACTATAATATACATTTAGGACAGTTGACACAAAAAACTCATATACATATTATATACATATAGGAAACGGTGCAGTTTGATGAAAATCGCAATAAACGACGTCATTCGTTAGCGGATAATATGCGTATTTCTCCGTTGCAGTGAATAATTTTGGGTTAGTTTGCGCAACGATGACTTCTATATAAATAAATTAGGTACATATATAGGTATATATACAAAGGTGGACATTAACTAGTTAAAAAGTTAATTTTTGTTTGACTTTTTGACTCAACTAGTTAATTAATTTGTTCATAAACTAGATTAAATTATCATTGGCTTAACTTGACTTTTAATCGTTAAAATGTTTATTCACGTTTATTCATTCAGTTATTAGTTAACACGTAAATGACGAAATTATATTGTTAGTATTTTCAATTGTAATATTTGTGCAAATGTACAATAGAACTCCCGTAAATCACAATGTGTACGTACTATTTTATAATAATAATTCAGTAATTTACCTAAGACCAGTGCTCGAATTAGGGGGGTGTGCAAGGTGGGAGGTAGAGATCCTCTACTGTTTTATAATATTTTGAGAGCACTCTTACTAATTCTTTTTTTATAGTATACGAGTTACATAATTTGAGAGAACGATCATTTATTGAAACTTGAAAGCCCGAGAGTACTTCTTCTTCTATTTTTCCAATTCAAAATTTAAGATTTTGTTTATTTTTACAATGATTCCTTCGGTCAACTTACGATAATCGACAGCGTTCAAAATTATTGATTAATTCCGATTTCAGGATAACTATCGTGTTTGTTATTCTATTGTTCATTTGATTTTGACTTCATTTAAATTTCATACACCCATATATGGTTATGGTTGTGTATCATTTATATAGATATAATACCATACACCTATATTATTTCGGAGCCATTTATTTGTACTATTGTAGTTCAATATAATGAAAGATTGGTAACCAATTAAGCATTTATTAAACTTAATATTAAAAAATAAGTAAATAGTAGAAAAGTTTATTGTTGAATAATTTTAAAAAAGTCTTAAGATTTGAGTCCTAAATGTTAAATGAAAAATAAAAATAAATTAACTCTTTTTTTACTGAATTAAGTTAATTAATTAATTTTGGATGATGACTTTTAACTTAACTAGTTAAATTTATTTTTAGTTAACTTTTAACTATTTAACTGAAGGCATTTTAGGCTAACTTAACTTAACATGGTTAATTTTTTTCCTTCAATATATATCATAGGTACAGATGAAATCGATAGGCCATTCGGATTTTATATCATATTCATTATCCGATGTCAAAAAACGATAACATAATATACATACGATTTGCATGAATTTGAATATATTATATGACAACATATTATAATAATATATTATACACCATATGTTTGTATGTGTATAATACCAGTATGCTGTTCATTACTTAATATGGAGGTCATCGTCGTCACTTATATATATGTACATGGTCACTGGTGGTCAATATAAAACATCTTCGCCGTTGTAGGTGTGTGTGTTTTTTTTTTTTATATATATTAAAAGCTACGACAAAAAAATAATACGTGTCAGTATTTTCGCATGTATTAATATAATATAATATAACTACTTATTTGTTATACGATTAAAATAATTCTATGGTTTTTTTTTTTTTTTTTTTTTTTTATTGTCATCATCGTCCCGATTATATTATAAAATGTATAAAACTATAAATGATTATTGCCCATTATTGCAATTTATGACTAATAATGAACACAGACAGTATGTACATTAAGGCACGCGACACGTAAATAGGTGGGCCACCACATAAGGAAATAAAACAAAAAGAAAATACTACCCACCTATATACGAGTACCTATATAGGTACTTTATAAAACCCAATGACGGAAAAACGTCATTGGTAATTAATTTTGGATAAATAATGGACAGCATACACATGCTGATTTCCAACTAACTGAAATGTTCTAAAATCTAGACTAATTTATACATATACGTCCAAATCTCCTCAGTTTGCGAATAAGACGCGCTAAATTCAGTAGATTTATTATAATTTTAATATGTACGAGTATCATACAGTATACCTATACTCGTAGTATTCAACTTGTTTGGTTCGCGTGAAGCCACATGGTGGATACTTAACTTCAAGATTAATGTTACTTTAAACTTCAGGTTCGGCCTGCACTCGTCTTTCATAGTGTAGTGATATTATCCGGGAAGGAAGATTTGAAATTCTAAAGTATACGTATCTGTAGTCTACACTGCGTATATGGAATCCAATCAGTCTTCTGAAACATAAAAATAGCCGATAAAGCGAAATTATAGCCCGTCCGTCACTCTCTGATCTTTCAGGTGCTAGTACCTACATATAGGGTTAGGTGGGTCGAACTGAAATATTAGGCGTTGAATCCAACTATTAAAATAAGTATCGTCGTCGAACTCGAAACCGAAGTATGAAGGTGTGAAGTACGGCCTCGATAGTGTAAACAATTTGACGACTATTTTTTTTTTTGTTCTTCACCTATTTTTCTACATGTTTGAGCTTGAATTTTCGTTCGGGCTGTGGACATTTAACTCAAATTCCAACTATTTTCAGAACTAGAACTTCATAACCCAGTGGGGTTTGGTTCGAATTTTTACCACTCGAGTTCGACTTTCGGACGCGAACCGAACTCTCAAAGTTAGTACCTAGATATGACTGTAAAAACGCAGTCTATAATCTATAGACATGGTTTTGAAACATGGCGAAAAGCTCGCGTTTTATTCGTAGCTATATTTAGACGAAAATATGCATTTAAAAATTAAACCGCCAACGTAAATAATAATACTTTTAGGTACTTATATATAAATACTATATAGATAGGTTGGAAATTGGAATATTAATTAAAATTGTCGATATACATTGTTTATCTTGTTTATTTTAACGTAGGCGTACTAAAAATGAATAACATTTTCGCAAATACCGCTATACCGCAGGTATACTACGAAATTCTGATATTACTCAACACTGTATAGCTAGGAGGCACCTATACCTATAAAAAATAAACATAAAATTTATTATATTAATTTAGTAAATACCTATCGTGTCTATATAGTAGGCTCTGGCCCACCAGTCGTGTATATTTCAATACTTGAATGTTCTATTTCCTTAAAATCATTGTATTGTACCTTGATTTGGTTGATTGTTGAGTACGATTCCATTATTTGGAATCCTCTTTCTGAATCTCGAGGGCCCAACGTAAGTTTTTTTTAACTTTGTATCTTATTTATGCAAAATCGAATGTCCCTTCACGATTATTCATCCATTGCTAACAAGTTGATGTTATCCTCATTAGCGGATCGTAGGCAATTTGCAAGTAATGCATTCCTCCTAAAACTACTTATTAGACTCTCGCTCATATCTAAAGTAAATTTTTATGTTCAGATCTCGTCAGGTTTTTTTCGGCTCCCTTTAGTGGTACGAACTACTTATTTAACGAACCCTTTACTCGGGTCATTTACGAATTCTAATACCTCTTTCCTAGCATGAGTTTTTTATCTGTACGTGATATCATATATATTCTCTTTGTTTTGTTTTTTATCATAACTTTTTATCTTGGTTTTTTGTTCGCTGTTTTTCAACTTGAATTTTTATTGTAAATAATATGTCATCTTTTGGGCATCTGCCTGCTTATTAATAATAAATAAATAAATACATATTTTGAATATATGGCATTGCGGCTGCAGCCGAGAGATATTATAATATAAATTATTATTATTATTATTAATTAGTAATTACTTACGGATACTAAATAGTAAATACCTACAAGGTATTATGGGTCCGTCGACCGTCCGTGACATTGTGTATTGCTGCATTGATTAGAGGTTTCCGTAAATATACACGACGGGCGTGTCGTAAATATTGTTTGAATCGATCTTTTTTTGTTCTTCTCGTTCAAAATATATATTATGTATACAGCGAAAATATTCGATTAATACATTTTTCGCTGAGAATAGTACTGTTTCACTCGACTTTGACGATACCCACGCGATAAATTTCAATTTTCAAATGTCCCCCAAGGCTCCGACCATTCCTACGCAAATCGCATATATTATCTATAGGTACATACATTTTACAGATTCGTTTTTACATATATTATGTATAAAAGTATATATGTAGTTTATTTTTTACATCTTTTCGTATATTATATTACAATATTTTATTTCATTTTCAATATTTTACGGGCGAAAAACCCAGATTTACATAATAGTATATAATTAATATTTATACATCACACAATATCAATATATCTTGTAAAATTAAACATTGGAGAGAAAAATAAATTTACATTTATATGCATTTCGACTGTTATTATACGCTTATTGTTTTAGGTAAACTCGAAAATGATGTACCGCACACGTATAGAGGTATACCACTTGCATTGTAGTACATTGTGCAATATATACGTGACACGGACGCCCGTCCTGCACGAACTCGGTGGAAATAGAGCGCGAATAATTAAACGGACGAGATCCGGAAAGTGACACAAACAATGGAAAAATACTTTCGGCAAAAATATAGGTATACACATACACATAAAGTGCTGTCGTTCAAACCGCGTTTAATCTCGAATAATTATTAAAATAATAACATGACAAGTGAAAATGATATGAAAAAAACACGAATATCGTGTCGAAATATGATGGGTTCCCTATAATTTTGATATGACTTAAACACTATAGAACAGTATATATAGGAGAGGACCAGAACAACAAAATCTCACGACTGGACGCATAATACGTAGGTACTATAATTAAAATAAATTATCTTGCACCGACACCGCCTAATATCAGATACACATATGTATTCCGTTATTAAGGTAATTTCAGTGAAATTAAAATTAATTATTTAACTGAAATCACGTCGATGAAAAGAAAATCAAGACTATATATTTTGTATGTCATAAGCAATCATTCCAACGATACGTAGAAGTAAAAGTTAAATTTTTAAATATCATAAAAAAGTTTCAAAATGAATTTTCCGATTTTTATACCTATTTGACTCTAAATATCAAAATTTTCCAAAACCCGTTTACTGCAGTGGACCTCGATGGGGTTGAAACAGCTAATGAAAATTATTAAGTTGCAGAATAATAACATTCTCAAAACCGCTATTCGTGATCGTCCAAAATGTAGAGCAGTTTTATTCGAATCTCTGTGAAATTAAATTTGACAGAATCAAATATTTTGCTAAAGAAACAACATGATAACTGCATTGAATGTATCATGAAGACCATATATCTGTATATAAACGTTTTCTTTACTGTGGAATATATTGAAAAAGGAAATATGCATTAAAATGCTCACTCGAATAACATAACAATGAATTCGTTGAAGCTATTCAAATTCAAAAAATCACAATAATTTTGTATATTTTTTTCACAGTATAACAGTTCAAAACTTGAATACATTTTTTTTTTATTTTAACTATTTTAAACGGAGCGAGGTATCTATTGATTTTACTACGATATAAATATATATTTTTCTCCGGAAACAACTTTTCGGTTAGAAAGAATCGAGTAGGAGCTTTGGAGTAAAATGTTTGTTTTTTTTTTTATATAAAATGTATTCTATATGCTACTTTCTAGAGGTTATTCTTTTATTTATCCTGTAGTTATCTTTAGCGTTAAGGAAAATTACTGTTTATAACGGAAAATGTTTATAAATGGGAAAATGATTAATTATTTCGATTTCGGATTTAATATACTCGTATACGTCTACCATCTACCACCAGTATCCTACCCGACGTGCGAAGCGTTTCTAACTGGCTGCTTTTTTTTTTATATTTTGATACTTTTTTTGTAGCCTTTGATGAAATATTTCGACGTTTTTGGTCTTTGGTATCAAAAACGTTGCCGACCCCTATAGTAATTAGTAAAGTTCATATACTATATATATTTACCATAATATGCTGCTGTGCAGGTGTTGCCAACTACCAGGGGCAAAATATATATATTTAGACACCCCCCCCCCACCCATGATAAAATGTTCGCCAAGGACAATAATATACGTTGAATAAATATGTACGAATATACATACCTAACATTGCATTATAATGTAAGTGTGATATTAAATATAATATATTATGTGTATACACTATATACGGGTGAGAATATTTTGTCTGTAGTTGCCGAACGTTGTATATATGATAAGTTCGTATATAAACCCGGTCGTAGCATAAATGGTCGGGTCGTTGCGGCAAATCAGTCATCGCGAATCGTGTCCAAAACACCGCACGTCCGCTCGAAAAAAAAAAAAAAACGTCCTCCGGAGTAAACTTTTTGTGGACCATAAACAAAATAAAAAAAAAATAAAAAAACCCGTTCGGTCCCATCCCGTAAGTCGTGCACGTTGCGCGGTAAATTATAATAACTGTTCATGAACCCGTTGTCCGCACAGCGACTTCGTCGTAGGTATACGTATATTATATGCGTTACTCGCCCGACTAATGCATACGTGCCTCGACATTATTATTATTATTATTTTTTTATCATTATTATTATTATTATTATTATTATTTTTTTTTTTTTCATAAACACGTTTTACTGTTATACAGGAACCATCATTAAACAAATCGCCGTGGAATGCGCGTTATAATGTTTGGATAGGATATTATGCATATGGTATGCACACGATACTCAGACATAATATAGGTAATAAACGGTTAGATTTAGGATGTAGACGCATCTGGCCCGTATACAGTACTACACGTATCCCGTACGAGTATATAATCCAAAAACACCGTTTAAAATTACGATAGTATAATATTGATAGTACACTTTCCCATTAAACGTCAGAACACGTTTGCGTCCAAGTACATAAAATACGAATATGCATACATGGTACCTATATATTATGTATACATATATACAGTGCGATTCGTTTTAAAGGTAGCTGGTAACACGAAATATTTCTGTCCGGTGACCTCGGATAGAAATGAGGTTTCCGGTAGGGGCTATAGGGGGACTAATAACACACAACATTTTTTAATATACTCCAATTTTTAACCCTTTCAACGTGCACGTCGTTCGCGCTTTTTTTTTTAATGACGACGCCTAGTTTCAGTACCGTATTTGGATAGACCACATGTTTTTTAAGTCATTTTGATTTTTTAACCACGGTTCCAATACCAAAATTGATCGATTGATAACGAGTTTAAGTTTCAAATTTAAATTATTAGAATTGTCCAACGATCATCCGATGATTTTTTAAATTTCTAAATTTCTATTAATTTAAAAATATTAATAATTTCTAAATTTTCGCCTATTTTTTTTTTTTTTTTTTACATTTATAGATTTGTATTCATAATTTCATCATTTTTAAGAATTTATTCAACATTAATTTTGATCAATTTAATAGGAATAATCTAAACATATCAACATCTAAATATGTTATTAGGCTCGTATACATCACAACACCACGTGTATAGGATTATGAGGCAAATAATTTTTCTTTAATTTATTTATACTTAGGATATCTATATAATGACTGTTGATAAATTTAAAAAAAAAAAACATTTTTTTGCTTAGTATAACTATTTTTTGTTCAAAATTCAAACCCTGATTTTAGTATTATTGTTATACCGGTTAAAATGATAACACAGTGGCGCCGGAAATAAACGCATATTTATGTAAGGTACTGTATAGACGCCAATATAGACAAAATATTTTGTAAGACGGTGAACACTATACTATCCCGAGAATGTGAAATGCCTCGCCTATATACACGGGGATTTACAACTGCTTAACTGTACATATAATTACTACAATCGTATATTATTTTTTGTCGAACAATGTATATAGGTACCGAATTTTAGTCTAAACGATAGTAGTAAAAATATATATATTATAATACCGGTGTATAAATCAATATGAAACGCATTAAAATGGCAACTGTATACATAGTTATTTATAGTACCTAGATGTTCGGGTGCAGTGGCACGGCGAACTGTGAATTTTATTGAGACACAATTTATACCTGTATTAAATATTTTTGCATCTACCCGCTCTTTACCTCACCCTACCGTCATTCATTCTCCAGAAAACCGATAAGACTACCATGTTTTTCGTGAAAAAGTTAACCATACGTTTTTTGTCCGGTTCAAACGAGGAAATCGCCGCCGCGAAATTTTTAATTTGAGACTGCACGTGCCTCGAACCGATAAGTCCTTCGTCACGCTGCTCTGCCCGAGTGAAATCCGGGTCCGACAAGGTCCCTTTGTCCAACCAACTCATATTGTTCACTGTGTAATTAAATATATTATAATGCTCGTTTCCGTACATTATAGACTAACCGCGAACGATGGCGCCTTCCTCCGCGACAACGTGCCGGTCGATGGCCCGCGGTCGCCGCCCGCAGCATCAGCAGCAACCGTCTTCCGCCAATGCCCCGAGACCGTATTCTCCGATGTTGATCGCCGCCGTCGTGATGGTCGTGGTCTTCGCCCGGTCGGCCGACTGTCAGTCCGAGAAACGGCACTCGTCCGTCCAACAACAACACCACCACCACCAGCAACAGCAGTACTACGATGCCGACGACGGAATCAGCGGCGGCGAAGTGGTCAAGAACAAAATCCGTTCGGACTCGTATTCGCCCGACCAGTCGTACGACAAACACGGCGGCACGCAGCAGAGTCAGTCCGACGTCGTCGGTTCCGCGTCGACCGTTTACGGTGAAAAGTACGTGGTGGGCGGCGGCGGAGCGCTCGTGCACGACCAACCGCTGTTGGACGAGGAGGCCCAGGAGTCGATCAGCTCGGGTTCGATAAACAACCACCGGATACCGCAGTACACGCGCAACGGTTCGCCGGACAGACAGTCTGCCGACGTTGTGGAGGGCAAGACGGTCGGTAACCGGGCCATCGGCAACAGCTACCATCCCGGTGCCGGTAACCCGTCGACGACCAACGCCGCCGGGTACGCCGTCGACTCGGCGTACAACAACCCGCACTACAGCGCCCAGGACCTGATCCAGGACCAAAACTATCAGCTCGAATTCAAGTACCACGACTACGACAAGATGACCAAATTCCTGAGGAGCACGTCGTCCAAGTTCCCTAACCTCACGGCCCTTTACTCCATCGGAAAGTCCGTCCAAGGTACGTATATACTGACGCGGGACAGACACCCCGAAAGTAAAACCTAGTTAGGCTAGGTTAGTTTAGTTTAGGTTAGGGGCATTATACGAGGTGCATTTGGAAAGTACGGTTACAACGAGCCTGTAGTCCCGAGTGAATTTATTTTCAAAGTTGGCACTCCTGCGTGCAGAGAAGGTGAAAGAGAACGAGTGGCCGTTGGAATCAGTGGCTGGTTTCATCAGAATCGTTTATTAACATGACTCCCCCAATCCCGATCCCGCCAAGTACGAGCACTCGTCTGCTATCTTGCGATCGCTAAAAATTAGATCGCTGCGAACATTTACCGTGAAATTGTTTCCATTTACGGTAATGTGATGTCTCGTCATAAAGTGGCAAAGTGATGTCGAACTTTTAAAAACGGCCGAACAAACATTTACGATGAAAAAAGGAGAGGGAGACCATCTATAGTGACTGAGGAATTTGTTCAAAAAGGCTTCAGCTCCTTTCTTCATCATTTGTTGGGCCGCTTTTAAAATGTTAACACCACTTTGCCACTCTTTGATGAGACATCACATTACCATAAACGGAAATAACTTCACGGTAACTATTCGCAGCGGTCTCATTTTCAACGATCGCAAGATAGCGGATGAGTCCGCGCACCTCGTACTTGGCGGAATCGGGAATTAGTAGAATAAATGATTCTGATGAAACCAAAGGGGCTACTGATTCCAATGGCCACTCACTCACTTCGTTAGGACCTCCTCTGCACGCCAACTTTGAAAAAAATCCATCGGAGCTACAGACGCATTGTAACCATACATTCCAAATATACTTCGTATAACTCTTCTTCTTCTTCTCTTCCTCCTCCTTCACCATCTCTTCTCCTAACTATTTGAAGTCAGCCACCCAAGTCCTCGACTTCCACTCAACTCTTTTTTTGTCTTTCTCTTCCACCCTTTCCTTCTACGTACATTTCCTGTACCAATCTTACATTCCTCGGTCTATTTCCTTCATAAAACATACTCGTACCATCTCAATCCATTCTCTCGCATTTTGTCTACTATTGTAGCCCCTCTTACACTATACCTCGTATATACTCAATTCTTCGTCTTCTTTAGTTACTCCACTTATCTCTGCTACACTCATCCTCTTATCTATCATCCAAAATTCTGATCCGTACATCATTGCAGACTTCGCCACTGCCATATAAAATTTACCTTTTAACCTAATTGGGATTCTCTTGTCATACAAAATACCTGACACTTCTCTCCACTTCATCCATCCACACTTAATTCTGTGTTTCATATATTCTTCGAAGCCATCATCCTTCTACATGGCAGATCTCAAATAATTGAACGTCTCACACTTCATTACCACTCATCTGTATTAATTACCTATTGGCTCTAGCCGTGTTCCTGTTCTTTAAAATTAAACTCTATATATTCTATATTACGGCTACTAATTTTTTACTTTCAAGTGCTTCTCTCCACTCTTCAAGTGTACCATTTACTTCTTCAAAACTCTCTCCCACTAGTATTATATCACCTGAAAACAGCATATACCCTAGTACTTTACCCTGTAGTATATCCTTTCACCATTATTATTTCATCAATTACCAACGAAAATATAAGTACGGATTAAAAGCCGAACTCTAGTGTACCCTAATCTAACACTATAATCCTCCGTTTCTCTATATTACTCTTGTACTCTCTCTTTTATACATGTACATATATCACTTTTTCCTCAAAACTTCTGGAATTTTTCATTCAACTAGTACATTATTGAATAAATTATTTAGCCATCCCATGCCTAAATTCCTAATACTTTCCATACTTCTACTGGTACTCCATCAAATCCTATGATAACACAATATGACAACAAAAAAATCTATATAATAGGAATATTTTCCACTGTTATACTGTGATAAATCAAATGTGAATTAACGAAATGTGGACATGAAGCAATGCGTTTATTTTACATAAAACTCGTTTTCGAACTACTATCCAATTTTTTTCTTATTGCTTTATGCAATATATTTTATTGATTCATGGTAAACACAATAATTAAAATGGTACCAAACCATATAATTAAAAACCTTGATGACCTACACGTCATATAAATGCTCAATGGTTCTCAAATAATACCTACAATAATATTATAGGTATATTATGTTTTACTTCGAACGCTATTTTTATTAGTATTTTCAATAAATAACAAAACTGGAATCATCTCATTCATATATTCAACTCTATGTATGTATGTATATATTATATATATAATTTTTTTTTTTAATATATTGCCTTATATAGGTCGCGACTTATGGGTGATGGTGGTGTCTTCCAGTCCGTACGAGCACATGATTGGGAAACCAGATGTGAAATACGTGGCCAATATGCATGGAAACGAAGCAGTTGGCAGAGAACTCATGTTGCATCTCATTCAGGTGAATAAAACCGAAATCGTCTAAAACGAATGTTTGTATTACGCCTACTACACATACCGTTATAATATACGTATACGATATTCATATCAACAGACAGAAAACGTGATTTAAACTAGTTCTGAAAAGAAAAAAATACGTATAATATTCAGGTTTATGAATATTATGTTGTTGAAATCGTAATCATTTTTTTTTTTTTTTTTTTTTTATACTGACATAATTATTATACGTAGACCTATTAATTTGTTTAATTTATAATACAAAATTTGTGTTTAGAGGTATATATATCGTACAATATATGCACACATGTTTTAATATAATATGATAGAAAAATGGCATATAGGAAATTATTTCGAATTATTGATCGAATTCAGTATAGGTATATTGTATTCTCGTGTACGATATAGGTAATATCTATTTGAATTTGACGAGCGCACAAAACAAATATTTCGTGTTTGTAACATAAATATATATATTCGGCGCTATAAATGGAAATAGGTACTATACATGTATATAGGGCAGGAAAGGGACGTTTATTAAAAAGCGTATTTCAATCGTAAAATAATTATAAAAACGAAATAACAAATGCCTATAATATCTATATAAACTTCCACGGTTTTGAATCTGCCTTCGTACGAAATAATATAAAGTATACGATACGCGGTATAGCTATATATTCTTAAGTTCTTACCATATTACAGTTAGAAATCCGCAAGACTAAAATAATAAATATCAGGATATTGATGGTTATATAAGATCATCTTGAAAGTATTAATTATACAAGCACCTATAAAAATTTATAAATAATAAAGACGAAACGATGTGCTATGCATAAGCTATAAAAAAGATATTTTGGTCCCTGACCACAAATACAAATACTTAGGGTCATTCGTATCCGTATGCAACGGCTTATCATCTTAAACTGAGAGTTCCACTAATCCGTCGGTTAGTGAAACTGGAGGATTTTTCAGTCACAAACGTTAGATGTTTAAATATACTTATCTAACAAAAACGCTACGCTCGGTTTTAGTTAAAGTTCTCAACTTTGATTTAGTGTAATTATTTCTCTTTTACGATAATTTTTGATTAAACTGTATTCAGAAAGTCACAAGTAGTTTTTGAACAAATATCGCGATTACACAAGAAGAAAAATGTGATACGGTCATGAAACTATTTTTAAAATAGTAATTTAATATTTTTTAATTGTTACATTTTCATTATTCAAAAATTTTTTACAGAACCCCTTAAAAATGGAGTTATAGCGTCCTCTTAAGAGGATGTCAGTGCGGCATCTTTTAGGGTTCTGTATAGGCAATTTTTGGAAAATTTTAAGAAAAATTAAAATTGACAAATGTTTATATGCATTTTAAAAATGAATAATAATTGATCCCATTACTATATAATTTGTTATGGTGGATGTGTTTTTGTGAATTTATAAAATTGTATTGAAAACATCTCTTTTGCATTTCTCGTTTATAATAACTTAAAAATATCGTAGAAAGACGAAACAAAAATAAACGATTAAGAACGAATATTATCTAACGCCCTACGTAGCCATTTTGTGACATGTGCACGGTTTATAAGGTATAAAAAAAAAAAAAAAAAAACTAACTTTTTTGAATTTTTTAAACAGATATAACTTTAAAAAAATAAATAAATATCGAAAATAGGCTACGCAGGGCACTCTGGACAATGTTGTTATCTATAATTTATTTGTCGGTTTATCTTTTTACGATGTTTGTGAGTTGTAAAAAACTGAGAAATGCTAATTACCTCGAGTGTTTCACTGGAAATTTTCCGCGCCGACGTTCTCTTAACCTAGGTTATAGGTATAGATTTATGCTAACCGAGTGATAAGAAAAATTCCCCGGATCATTCGTGGATCATTTTGCTGTTATTATTATATTGTATAAACGCTTGTGTGGGCAAAAATGCTATATTATCGTGTTTTACGAGAGAGAGAGAGAGAGAGAGAGAGAGAGAGAGAAAATCTGTAAAATATAATTTCGTATTCGTTCGTATAGTACTTGGTGAACAGTTACTCGGTGGACCCGTACATCCGATGGCTTTTGGACAACACTCGCATTCACATTTTGCCGTCGATGAACCCGGACGGTTTTGAAGTGGCCCGCGAGGGTCAATGCGACGGCGGCCAGGGCCGGTACAACGCCCGAGGCTTCGACTTGAACCGCAACTTTCCGGATTACTTCAAGCAGAACAACAAGAGAGGACAACCGGAAACCGACGCTGTCAAGGAATGGACGTCCAAGATACAGTTCGTGCTGTCCGGGGGACTGCACGGCGGTGCCCTGGTGGCCAGCTATCCGTTCGACAACACCCCCAATTCCAGTGAGTACGCCTGCGATATAGGTATTTTCGACTCTTGGCACTTGGGACTCGAGACTACTTGTAAGACGCCGCACACTAGATTTAAAAAAAAAAATAAAATTTGTTTGTATATAGGCAATTTTTTTAAAAAAAAAATTAAAAAACTCAAGAAAAATAAAAGCCCGATCAATTATAATACACAAGTAATTAGAATTAGAAATGTTTTTCCGTCCCAATAGCGATTTCTCAACGTATTTCGTAAACAAATCTATATATATGTATTATGTATATTATCTTGAAACTTATTGGGTACCTACTCTAAAAGAAAATCAATCGCGAAATAATTCGAAATGAAAAATATTACAGTGTTATCATTTGACCCGCAGAGAATAATTTTCTTTTTCCGTGGACTTTTTAACGAATTTTTTTGTATATTTTACATAAGCCGGCTCTCTGCGGGCCGATTTTGAGGCATCTCGTATAGGCGATTTTCAAACGATTTCAGAATATGTGCGTGTGTAAATCGAATATTAGTGTGTGTAAGTTCCGCTATCCGCAACTCGTATAATAACATTACATATTGTGCGCGCCGATAACGTACGCGTGTAATTGATCGTTGACGTTTTATATGAATTTCTTTAAAATTTTACACAAAAGTGTCCATCGTATAATCCGATTTAGATTTATTTGGAAAACATATTTAAATTTATTAATAAATTAACTTTTAAACGACTTTTTTTACTTTTCAATTTTTATAATATCCAATATTTTAATATTTGGTCAACAAATATTTAGACATTTTCAATTTTACAAAACAATTTTAAGGAACAAAGTTAAATCAGTTTTCAAAATATTTATAGGACTAATTCAATCAATTGCTACGATGTACAAAAATAGGTCTTTTTAGTATCTAAAACCTGCTCGCAGAAAGTCTTAAAAGTCGCCTTAAAAGCGATTTATAAATGATCGCGTTAGGTTTGTTCAAAATCATGGTTTTCAAGTTAAAACACCTACATTTAAATAAACCAGTAGAAATAATATTTTGAAGACCTCATCAGAGTTGTACGCGAATTTAACTAGATATAGGATAATATATAGTATACACACATATACGAGTACCAGCTATATCGCTCAACGAATTTTGAACAAAAAATGGTTTTTTTTTTTTTTTTACTTTTTTTAAATGGCTTAACTATTTCTTGTTAATTAATATTTTGCAAAACGCTGATGAAATGATCTTCAAAATGTTATCCTTTATCTTTTTATAATAGATATTGAACCACTAATTATTAAAAGGTATTTTCGTTTGTGGACACGTTTTTATTACTGAAAATCATTGGTTAGGTTACGAACGTAACATAATATTATCACAGAATAAGTTAAATTAATTAAAAATAAGTAAATTTTAACTTATTCTATAATATTACCTATGCATAATTTATAACGGTTTTTTTCTAATTTCACTCACGATGTCGACCTATCTATTATTTTTCTTGATAAATGAAGGATCGATTAGTGCTATATGTTATAATAAAATATTATGTATATTTTACGCATATATTATATATTATAATAAAATTATTTTATGTTTATTTAAATTCGAATATTTTAAGCCATATAATATATAACGTGTATTTTTCATGTCTAACGATATTATTATTACCAAGGATTTTGTATTTCATCACCATTCTGTTCTGGTAAGTAATATAGTATATGTATGCTATATACCCACAAATATAATAAAATGGTAGTTCAAAAAATTGTAGAAAATATAATTTATACGGTTTGTAAAATAAATATAAATATGCTGCCACTTTATGTGCTTATTTATGTATTATTATACCATGTATACAATTGCGAAAAAAATCAATAATATTATATATTTTATCGATATTTTCCCGTTTAAGACATTTTTTCGATACTTATTTATATTTACATCATCGCCGGTAAAAAAAAAAAACAACTACGATATAATATTGTATTTTTCTCAAGATCGAATTTCAAAACGAATACCGTTCTTTGTGTACAGGTTTTTCTGTATACAGGTACATTATGTGATAATATTTTAGAAACGTGATAAAATATAATAATATTATTAATATACATAATAAATTTAAAATTGACGATATTAACGGTATCGTACACCATATTGCATATATTCATATTATTATTATTATTATTATTATTATAGTGTTCCAAAGTTATACCTCTACGCCATCGTTGACGCCCGACGACGACGTGTTCAAACATTTGGCTCTGACCTACTCCAGAAACCACCCGTCGATGAACCAAGGAGTGGCGTGCAAAGCAGGAACGCCGACGTTTAATAACGGCATCACCAACGGAGCCGCTTGGTATCCTCTCACAGGTATAAAATGCGCGTGAAAACCGTGTCAAATTTTACCACAAAATCGTGTGTCGATTTGATAATAAATGAAAAAAAAAAAAAACGGGCAAATATTTAACTCGACGATATGACATTACAGTACCTATTTTAACAATATTATAAGTACCTTCTATTCTACCGCTACGGTGACAAGTGAAATTACCGTAAAATATATCCGACTTTCATCATACACATGATTCGAAAACACCCGTTTTCCATTATAAACTATAACTTTATTCGAGATTATTAGGCAGGTGTTAGAATCATTCAGAGGCGGAACTAGGAATTTCAACGCCCGGGAAAAAATGTTAAAAAATTACCTACGCCTAATGAAACAAACAACGTAAATAAGAAAAAATAAATAAAAAGCTCTTCGATTAATACGCCGGCATTTATTCAAATATTTTACGTCAGCCAACAAATTTTCGAAAATTATACGCCCCCGGGGATCAAACCCCGTCTACCCTCCCCCACCGCATATAGTTCCGCCACTGAATATATACCTATATTAGGCCAGTGTTATAATAATCAGAACACTCGTTTTTTAAGCGATTCTGTACAGGAAATTTCGAAGAAATATAAAAATCTATTAACCCTTTGAGCAGTACATTATTTTTCTACGAGTGATTTCAGAGAGTTTTTATAAAAATATTGGTCTTTTATTTAAATTAAAGACGTCATTAGACGTTTTTTATATATGTATAAAACGATTTTTTTTTTCTTATCATAGTCAACATATATAGCAGTACATATATAATTTTAACATTTACTTCATTGATAATATCAACAGAGTTTTTGTAAATATTTGTTAAGACGGTTCGAATCGGTCCGTTTCTAAGGAGTTTAATATAGGCAATGTCTACATAAATATATGTAATATATATCTATTTACATAATGATTTTTTGAACAGAAAATTGCTTTCGCTGTAACAAAATTGTGAGACTCGGGCTGTTCCGATTTAAATTTTGTAAAAGGCATAAGATTTTTTTACATCTTTTCTAGGTTATCGAGGCGTTTATCGAAATAGGAATTTCCGCCTTAGACATATACACAAGTACAAAATGTTAAAAATATAGAAATTTTGATTAATCATACCCAAGTCAAAAATTCATATTTCGAAAAACGTCTCGATTAAAATCTAGAAAAGATGTCAAACATCTTATGCTTTGTACAGAATTAAAATCAGTCCAGCCAAAGTCTCACAATTTTGTCACGGCGAAAGGTCTAAAAACCATATTTTTTTTTTTATCTACTCGAACCACCTTAAAGACAGAAGCTACAGAAAAATGTCAATTTACGTCTTTACTACTTAAAGAGTTGAAGGCTAAAAATAGTCCCGTGTCAGTTCCACTTTCTATTGTTTTGTAATCATACACAATATTTATTTTTTAAAAAACCATATTTACGCAACTTGTTAAAACGGGTTCATAAAGCGATTTTAGAGTAAAAAACACCTATTATCAAATCAATAGAGGGCTGCAACGAAATTTTACAGTGAACCTCATTTCGTTTTTTTTTTTTTGATTTATTGATTTTTTTTTTTAAATAAACTTTTTTTTTCAATACGTAAATTAAAAAACCCAAAGAGATTCTCTCGAAGCGTTATCTTCTGTCGATTTTATAATAAGTATTTTAACTGTAAAATCATTTTATGAATCCATTTTAACAGTTCTCACCGCTAAAAATCATCGGTGTCGCGTTCTGGTGCACAATATAATAATAATAATTTATCATCAATCTCGTGCAGATCATTTTTTCCCCCTATACCTATATAATATACCTGGGCCCTGGGGGCTGGGAAATGTATAGAATTCACTCGAGATTATAGCATAGGTACCTTGTACTTGTTTAATTCTATCCAAACGCAGATTGATTCTTTGAATTTAATCGTTTTGAATAACAATCATTTTTTGTTGATATTTCAATATTTATACTGTGCTTATTATTTTGACTTGATAGCTATATAAATGGTGTACATAGAATTATCGAGGGTCCGTAATCCGTAAACAATATCTCTCGTCCTCTAACCAAATTGTCATGTCAATGGGGGAGCCGAACGCCTGAACCCCATGGATTATATACTATATATAGATAGTCTATAGGCTCCGACTGCGGCATAAATACCGTTAATAAATATTTTATTATGACGTACGGTTTTATAGCAAACAAACAAAAAACATTTAATTGAGTAATAGGGGAGAATTGAAAAACGATCAGAATACGATTTTAGTAATCCGGCATACATGAAATAATATATAGGAGAGGACCCTTGGGGGAGATCAAATGCCCCTCCCGATTGTCGTCTATAGTTTGTCTGGTTTTTTTGGTACTAATAAAACAATATTCGTATTGCCCATATATATATTTATATATTATATATAGTTGCATTTAAAATTGTCGTATTTTACATAATTTATTAAATTGAGTATTATATTATTGCCTATATATGTTTGAACCCCACAGGAGGTATGCAAGATTTCAACTACGTATGGTACGGATGTATGGAAGTGACATTGGAGTTGTCTTGTTGTAAATATCCGTCCACTTCCGAACTGCCAAAACTTTGGGAAGAAAATCGATTGGTTGGTACCACCTATACCTATATGATATTATATAATATCATTTCTATATAGTATTGGCCATGACGAAATTTGCACAGATACGTGAATTCAATTGTTTTGTTTTATTTTTACTTTTAGTCACTCGTCAAATTCTTAGCCGAAGCACACCGAGGAGTCCAGGGATTCGTGATGGACGAACACGGTAACCCGATCGAAAAAGCATCGCTCAAGGTCAAGGGTCGCGACGTAGGATTCCAAACGACCAAGTACGGCGAGTTCTGGAGGATATTGTTGCCCGGTGTTTACAAGCTCGAGGTCAGTACCCATAAATACATCATTCTAATCTAAATACAGTAGGAGGTATCTATCTTATGTATCTTATATATCTTATATATCTTACGTATACGATGTGTTGTACAAAATATTTAAGAGGACGATGCTATACATCATGCGTTCTAACGGCATTAAAACACGTTCTCGCTTTCTAAGTACAACTGCTCTCCTAGTTATCGTAGATTCAAAATTTACACCGAATATGATAGATGAGAATATTTACTATGGATGAACGTAAAGTTTTTTTTAGTTAAAATAATTTTTTCAAATTTATTTTTATGTTTGACGTTTCTCGATCACGAATTTTACATATTTATATTATATACTTATCAAACGAAAACTCTACGCTCGGTCTAAGTTTAAGTTCTAATCTTCTATTTAGTGTAATTTTTTCTGTTTAATGTTAATTTTTGATCAAACTGTGATCAGAAAACCACAAGTAGTTTTTAAAGCAATGTCATGATTACACAATAATAAAAAGTGGTAAGATATGCTTTTAGATTACTTTTAAAATATATTTTAACATTTTTTTTATCGTCAAATTTTCATTATTCAAAAAACTTTTTAAAAATTGTCTAAACAGAACCCCTTAAAAAATGTATGGTATAGCATCATACGCACGGTTTTTAAGGGGTTTTGTATAGGCAATTTTAAAAAATTATAGAAATATGAAAATCCAACGATTTAATAATAGTCATGTGTCAATATCTTATTTTATTGCCTTATTATCAAGATATTTGTTTAACCCCCCCGCCTTGTGCATTTTTCATTTTTATATCAACTTGAGGATATTGTAGAAAGATGAAATAAAAAATAAATGATGATGATCACAATTATCTAGCGCCCTACGTAGCCGATTTTTGATAAGTGCATTTTTACATATATTGTGAGCTGTTGATAACCTAATTTTTTTTTTTAAATACATAATAATTATAATTTATAAATTTTGAAAAAAATCAATAAATCAACAAAAAATAAAAAAAAAAAAGGCTAAATACGGTACTAGATAATTTTTTTTTATTTCGTATTTCTAACATATTTGTAAGTTGATAAAAATGAAAAATACTAACGCAAATTTTTCATTGGAAATGTGTAGGTACAACGTCCTTTTAAAATAAGAGTGAAAATATTTTAATTAAAAATCAAATAAATTTTATTTCATAAAAATTGTTTATACAGAACCCCTTGAAATTATCATAATTACATTAGCATTTTTTATTTTTATCAACATGTCGGAAATTCCCTACGTATCCATTGATATATTCATTTTTTTTAAATACTTATAGTTATTTAAAAAAAATTAAATAAATCAATGTTTTAACAACTCATAAAACGCGTAAAACTACACAAATCGAAAAATCGGCTATGTAAGAGGGCTAGATAATTTTGATCTTTTATTTATTTTTATTTCACCTTTCTACAATATTCTCAAGTCGATAAAAATTAAATATGCGTAAACATGTTTTTTTAAGAAATATCGTGATTACACGATAATGAAAAACGATATTAACACAAAACTATTTTGAATTACTTTAAAAATATATTTAAATTATTGGATATTTATTTTTAGTAAAATTTTTTGAAAATTTCTCATACAAAAACCCCTTAAAAATTGCACGTGTGGCTGAGAGTGTCAGCACTGTCATTTTAAAGGGGTTGTATATAAGCAATTTTTAGAAAATTTCAAGAAAAATTAAAAATCTAACAATTGAAAAATGTTTATATACATTTTAAAAATGAATAATAATTGGTCCCATTGCTATATAATTTTGTATTGTGGTTATTTTTTATGAATTTATACAATTTTATTAAAAATATTACTTTTGCATCTCATTACAACTTAAAAACATCGTAGAAAGATGAAACGAAAAATAAACGATTAAGAACTACATTGTCTAGCGTCCTGTAGCCGTTTTGTAATATGTGCATTTAAACCCGTTTTATGAGTTAATAGTTATTAAAAACGTAACTTTTTTGAATTTTTTAAGCAAATATAACTCTTAAAAAAAAAAATTGTAAATATCGAAAAAAAGGCTACCGTAGGGCAACTACTAAATAATTTTGTTGTATCTATAATTCGTTTTTCTGTTCATCTTTCTGTGACGTTTGTAAAGTTGTTAAAAATGAGAAATGCTAACCTACTCCGTCTAAACCTGCTGATAATATACGAAATTTACCTTCAGTATTTTCATCACAACTCTGTGATTTCTAGTATTAGAGTAATTTAACCAACCAATTGCCAAATGTATATAGATGTGATCATTATCTATGCTTTGTCGCCGTCTTTTTTACAAAATGTTGAAAAGCTATATAACTATTTTTAAATCCCAATAATTTAAATAGATATTTTTTTTTTAAATTAAAATTTTGTAAGAAATACGTAAAAAACATAGTCAATGATGATCTCGTCTATAAATTTGGTGGTAATATAGGTTAATTTACTCTAATATTAGAGATGATAAAGTTGTGATAAAAATGCTGAACATTTCGTATAGGTACTATCAATTATTATAATTAATAATGGAGACGGCAAATGCGTATATCACGCAGTGGCGTACACAAAGGGGGATATGAGGGATATATCCCCCCTTGACCTTTTTTTTTTTTTTTTCTAGAATTTTTCGCCTTTACAGTGTTTTCGTAATAGATATTTTACTGTAAAATTCAAATAAAGTTTTAATTTAATTCATAACACGTTCTATTTTATATTATTGTACACGAGTGTAAGTCGGTAAACTTTAATGGTTCAAGGTTGGAAGTAAACTTTGTAAAAAGTATATATTAATGGCCTCCTATAGAAAAAAAAAAAAAAATGCCCGCGTATACGCCACCAGTGTCACTGGTCCTATCTTAACAAAATATATTTCCGAAAGATGTCAAAATACATACATACCTTCTAATAATACGTGTCGATATAACCTAAAAATCTATCTTCTTCTTCTCCTTCGCCTTCTCTCCCAACCATTTGGGGTCAGCCACCCTGGTCCTACACTTCCACTTAACTCTATCTCCCGCATCTTCTTCACTTACTCCCACCTTCCTCATATCACTCGCCATTACATCCCCCTCCATCTCTTTTTCGGTCTTCCCCTCCCCCTTTTACCAACAACATGCATTTCCTTTACTAATCTTATTGCCCTATCTATCTCTTCCCTCCTTAATACATGCCCGAGCAGCAGCCATCTTAATCTATTCTCTCTCATTTTGTCTACTATCGAAGCTACCCCTATACTACCTCTGATATAGGTACTCATTCCTTATTTTATCCTCTCTAGTGACTCCACTCATCCACCTTAACATTCTCATCTCGTAGCTACACTCATTCTCTGTTCTATCTTTCTACCCACTGTCCAACATTCCGTCCCATACATCGTTGCGGGTGGTCTCGCCACTGCCTTATAAAACTGCCTTTTAACCCGATAATACCTACCTAATATAACGTGAAAATCTATATAGGAAAAAAAAAAAAACCCATTACTCGCTCGGTGTTTCAGGTTTACGGCGACGGTTACATACCCAAGGAAATGGACTTCATGGTCGTCGAACAGCATCCCACCCTCCTGAACATCACGATGCACACGTCCAAGGTAGGTCCGCCGGTCGACAAACCGCGCCTGAAACCGTGGCAGCCGCGGTGGATGAGCGACTTCCGGACGACAACGATCCTCGCCGACGCCGGTCCCGTCAACTCCAGCAGCAGGAACTGGCGGGACGGCTTGCGGGTCTATAGCGACGCGTCGGCGGTGATGGCTTCTCGCGTGCACGTCAAAACGGCTTTTACCACGCTCGGCGCTGCGGTGTCGGTCGTCTGTCTGTACGGTACCTCGAAAACGGCGTTAACGTAGTAATATTTAACGTTCCGCCAGCCAAATAATAGGTACCTATACTACCCCTACACTGTTCTCGCCAAGGCGCAACTCGATCGTGCGTTATACCATTGATTATTATATATGGTCAATGGTTATACGTTTACGGTTACACTATAATGTCGTCGTTCGGCGAGTAGGTATATTAATTGTCCTCTCTCGTTTAGTCAGTAATTCAATACCCCTATATGTTTATAGTAGGTAATCGAACACGTCTTCATCCGAGAATGACGTTGTTGTTGCCTCTGTTTATACTTAAAAAAAAAAAGAGAAAAAAAGAAAGATGCGATTTTGGATTCGGCCGCACTATATTAGAAACGTGTGCTATTATAGTAGGTACCTACATTTATTGTTTCAAAAGAATTGGATCGAAATGCAGGAAAACTGCATGGTTATTATCGCACGAATCCCGAAACGTTTCAAATCCTTGTAAATATAGTGGAAGCAAGTATCAGGAAAATAAATAAGTATATAGTAGGTACTAATTTCCGTTAACTAACCAGATTCATCAGCTCTTTCTTTTTTTATACGTCCCGGCATAACTCGGAGCTCTTATATCATAATATATGCATACATGAATGTTGTTCGATTTGTTGGAACGAAAAAAATGTTTCTCACTTGCTCGTCAGCCATAATATACAAATGTTAATAACTATGTGCATTAATAAAAACAAGTGAAAAACTAATGATCGTACGATGGTCGAGAGATGCTTTCGATCGGTTGCAAATAAGTTTCATGCGAGTTCGATCGCTTTTCGGTCACGTTGCGACCGGTGTGAACATGTTCGTTAATTAACGAACATGTTCTCAATGTTGCAATCGAGTTGCGGTCGCAAGTTACTTTGGTGAGAACAAGGCCTAAGAGGACGTCACACCCCGAAAAATAGTCCGTAAAAACATGTCTGTACACAGTGGGAAATCAGTTTCAAAAATTGATAACAAATAAGCAAAAAAACGGTCAAACCTATATGGTATAAATACGTTATACAGAGTGCGACGAAATGGACTCCCACATTTCCGAGGTGAATTTTAAAAAACCGTACACGATGTGGACATTTTTTTTTTTTATTTATAGAAAGTATATTATATACAGTTTTTTTTTTTTTAGTGTTATTATATCGTCCAAATGATGGCCTTAACGAGCGACACACGCATATGGAGTGGTTCTCGAAAGTTATCCCTCGCTCTCGCCAGCATATCGTGTGGAATTCCAGAGATTTCTTCACGGATGGACACTCCTCGAGTTCTTCAAGGTTTCGAGGGCCATTTATAAAAACTTCATTTTGCAAGAAACATCTCACGAATCATGATCGTCTAATTTCCTCACGGAAATAAGACGTTGCGTGGCCTCCTCGCTTCCCTGATTTGAGCCCCTGACATTTTCTTATGCGGGAGAGAGGGAACCTCAAACTGAAATTTTTAAACATTATCCACAAATCCTTGAAGAACTCGAGGAGGCCGTCCGTGAAGAAATCGCCGGAATTCCACACGATATATGCTGGCAAGAAAAATGGAAAACTTTCGAAAACGCACATATGGAATGCGTCGCTCGTCAAGGCCATCATTTTTTATTTGTTATAAATAAAAAAAACTATATATAATATACTTTCTATAAATGAAAATATTTTTTCATTTATATACCATTTTTTTTTTTTTTAATTAACCTCGGAAATGTGGGAGTTCATGCATACATTTTGACAGTGCCTTTTTTCGTTTGACGTTAATATGTTGTTTTTAGTGAGCGATTAAAAATCATAAAATTTTGACTTTTTAAAAATCAACATATGTATAATACTTACAAAAATTTTTTTTAAAAAAACCACTGTCCAAAGTTACAAAATTTCTCTTCTTTTATTTGGCACCAATATAAAATAATCTACGATCGTCCTGAAAGCCATAAAACTTGAAATAGGTACGAAAGTAAAGTAAAACATAGTGTTTTTTTCTTAACAAATATCGCGATTACTGCACAACAATAAAATGTGAAATAACACGGGAATATTTTTAGACTACTTTTACAATAGGTACATACTTATATTAAAATATTTTTAAATTGTTTGATTTTCATTTTTCTTAAAATTCATAAAAATTGTCTATACAAAACCCCTTAAAAACAAGATGTGTGTGTGGCGTCCTCTCTAGTAGGATACTACACATATGATTTTCAAGGGATTCTGCAGTATAGGCGATTTTTAAGAAATATTAGTGAAAATAAAAATCTAAAAGTTTGGAAATATTTAAGTAAACGTTTTAATATTAATCTAAAAATAATCCCGTATCCGTACCTATCACTTTTTATTGTTGTGTAATCACGACATATCCGTCCAACTGCAGGCATATAAGCTAGATAAAATCTTGGAACTTTGGAAAATCGGATTTAAAATCTCAAAACAAATTTGAATTTTTCGGTATGTCCTCTAGGGATCGATAGAGGCATTTTTCTTTAATATTAAATACTGAAATATGATCAATGTTTATAAAACACGTTTTTTCTAATTATATGTAACATGACCATAAAAAAATGTTTTTTTTTTTTTTTTTTTTTTAATCGTCCCAATCAATCCTTAGTAGACAAATCGATGAATTCCAAACTTTTTTCAGAATCGAAATCTAACATTCCAAAGTCCAAAACCTAGCTTTTAGGTCGATTTTTACGTCAGTGTTGCACCGTGCGACGTCCTCTAGCTAATGTTAAAAGTCCTGCAATGTGGAAAGTGCATCCCAAATCATGATATTATAGGTACCTATGTCGCAGTATAAATCGCATTGCCTGCAACTATATAATGTCTACGTCTATACGCTTATCCACGTCGAATAAGTCGGGAACGTGGTATAACGAGACAATAAAATAAAATTACGCATAATATTTGACACGGACAGCTATATATAACAATCTAAATTGGCTCACATATATTATAAGTAGGTATCTACCTATACCCTAAGTGCGCTAAGGCTGAATACATAATCTAAACATTAAACAAATTAATTTTAGAGCTGGTTGGAGGAAACTGAGTCAATGTTCTTTTTATATAGGTACTTCCGCCAATTTCCGAGTCGTTCAAATTTGGTACTCGCATTCGCGTCCGTCCACTTCATAAATCGAGGTCCCTATGGTTACCTACACCTAATTTGCTCAGCCAATCGGTTTTCCCTAATTTTTTTTTTCAAAGTTGGCCTTTTATCCAAATTTCCCTCCATGCAACTATAACCGCAGATATACAGCAAACGATAAAATTACATAGGCACCTATACCTATTCACAATCTTGGTTTATGTTTTAATACCATAAATTTCCAATTCTGTATAGGTACCTATAATAAATAATTTCAAGTAGGTGCTTATTTTCCCGAAAAGTCTACGAAAGAATATCGGTACCTATAGACTATGAATATTTCAAATAGTTTTTACACGTTGTTAACATTTCACGGTCATTTTTGTAACACCAATATCATACCAATAACATAATATACAATATAACACCTAAACGGTTAATACAATATTCACACATTTATTTAGAACGCTTGATTAACGTAATTATAATACTAATATGCTTTGTAAAATATAACCAACGCTAAAAGTTTTCAATCGAAAATACAATATTATATTATATATATATATATACCAATATATCAAATCTGAATCGAATTATTTAAAACATTAGATAATAATTATTAATTAATTAACAAATGAAAAAAATCAGATTATTCCGTATCGCATACAAATTTTCGACGTTTTTAATTTTTTTTTTTTTTTTCAGAGCAGTTTTTGTTATTTTAAGTCATAAATGTACACCTATGTGTTTTCAATATATGCATTTTCCTATATGGTTTTAGTCACGAGTTATAACCAGGGTTCGGATATTATATTGTACACTTTTAGTATTTTTTGTAAAATATAGCAGTGTGCGAAATAAATCCATTGCATTAGACCATCATATCAAAACTGAAATTTGAATCTGCATATTTTTGCACGTTTTATAGGTTTTGCTGTAAAAAGTTCCATTTTTGTATATTTTAACAAATTCTAGTCATTTTAAACAAAAATTATACAAATTTCCAACAATCAGTAAAAATAAATGAAACGCTCAATCGAACAAAGAAAAATTAATTGAATAATTCTCAATGTAATCTATGTTTTTGTTAGTTTATAAGTAACTTAATCTTTTATTTTGTAATGTGTTTATTTCAAAATGCATATTTTTAGATTATTTAAACATATCCTAACGGTTAACTAGTGCCTATTATGATGTTTTTAAGTGCTATAAATTCCAAATTCTGGTTATAACATTTTGCATTATAAAAATAGTGCAGCATTGTAATCATCTCATGCAGTCCCCTTTTATAATATTAAAAAAGTAAGACAGCAACTCTGTTTACTGAAAATATCACAAAGTTAAAATTTCTGCTGCCCTTTGATTATAACTAAAAATGTGGCTCTCTACAATGTCCAATAACGCTATACCAATTTATTATATTTATATACTTTGTTTTTGGTAGAAATAATTATTTAATAATAATCTTGTATACATTTATATTTGTCTACACATATATAAAAATAATATCAGTATTATTTTTATTTATAGGGTTTACATAAAAAAGTTTTTCTTAATTTCTTTGTAATCCTTAAAAATTAATATAAATACATTACTTACCTAATATTAAGAACTCCAGGATATTATGTCATTCAGAACTGAATTTTACATTTATAGGTAGTAGGTATATACTTAAAATATTAACTATTAGAATTATTTGAATAATGGTACAAAATGATCTTGACAATTTTGTCTTTTATTGAAAAAAAATTATATCAGTTTTTTTTATACTGTTTGTTTTTTCATTGTTTTATGGCACTTAATAAAACATGTAAATATATTTTAATTCATCTTCCAAATTTTTACTTTTGTCTAATGTACCTACATCAAAGTTTGTAAAAATGATAAATAAAGCTGTTAAAAATGTTTGATAAATAAAACATTTATATTTAATATTAACACAAGTATTTTAATTTTAATCTAACCTAAGCCAACAGTAATTTATTAACTATACGCCACAGAGTAATAGAATTCTCTTATTCTGTGTCTACGCACCTTTGCTTATTATAACATGCATGTTTTCATATTTTGCTTCCAAAGGAATATTGTAAATGGTGATTGGTTTTAACACACAACAACACTCATTATTTGGAAAACTATTGACTTCATGTAAAATATTCAAGAATGTATGAAAAAATTCTGAAAAAAAAAAATCTTTTTTAAAAGTCAATTATCCAAATAAAGAGTAAAATATCTATGGAGTATGCAGTGCACATTAATCATCTTCTACAAAAATAGTTTTTCTTTGCAAATATGTACAAAACGCAAGTGGTTACAGGATAAAATTTCACGAAAGTCAATAACTGAATTATCTTCTTCTACTACTACTTCTACTACAACTGCAGATTCAAATATACACTTCCCTAAAACGTCTATACCTAAGGGACAGTGAATTTCTTCTTGGCTTCTTTCATGTTTCGTAAGTAACGTCATTGATTACAAATACTGGTATTTGTAATCAATGGTAACATGTACAAAGATTATTAATCAATTACGTCTTCATTGTATAATAATAATTATTATGATCAAATAAAATTTAAATATGTATAATGGCATCTATAGAAATATTTTTATTTTATCAATGAACGTTTCATTTATATTTTTACAAATATGTTCTTTCAGAGACAGGACAATAACCCGTACAGACAACCAGTTCCTCACTTCTATCATCACCATCATCCACCAGGATTAGCATTGGCACCCAAACAACCAACCCAAGAACCTGGAATTTTCTCAAGCATTACATCCGGTTTTAATAACTTTGTTAGCAATGTTTTCGGATAAACTGTTCAAGAATCCCTAATTTCTAAATAATAAATATACACTTATTATAGCCAATATACGATCTCCAAGCTATAAGACAGCCAGCTACTAGGTTAAGATTTCCCTCCAACAAATAACTACTTAATTATAAAACATTGTAACAATTTGAATTATTTACATCCTACTTAACAAACGTATTTATTGAAAATGATTATACATATAAATCTATATTATTATTTATATTATATAATACATTTTTTTTTTTTTTTACAAATTTATTGTTTATAATTCAGTAAATTTTGTATGGACATTTTTTTATTATTTTGTGTACATAATTTAAACAAAAAATATAATGAAATATAGTTCATTTGTTTTGTTTTATTATTCTGGTAGATACAATTGCACAATGAACACAATATCAATACATACATTTTACGAGGAGAAAAAATCAATCTTACTTGTTAAGAATAGAATACTTTAGAGATTCATCATGTACAGATTTCAACCATCAGCCGGTTTCAATTTAGATCTAACCATATAAAAAGCACCGATTAAACTACTGAGATGTATTTTTTCACTGGTCCCACCATTGAGTCGTACTTCAATCTCGGCCATTTCGGTCAATATTTCTATGAGAGAATCTGATGGTAAATCCACTAAAAAAAAAAAAAAAAAAATTATAAACTATCGTGTACAAAATACAATAAAACAATATTTACCGATGACTAATACAATAAATATGATACAATAATAAATAAAAATACGTACATCTATATAAAAATGTGTGCAGCTCTGTTAAAATGTCTTGTAAAGCCAAACCTTTTTGGATTTTTATTTCTTGAATTTCTAAGAGAAAATATGAAAATCATTATAATTATCTACTGATATTATTATTGTAAATTTACTTGTGAATGCAGTAGAAAATTCGTCGTTCAACAACCATTTTAAAATATTCATGATATCTTTCTTTAGTGGATGGCCAACACACATATAGACAGAATCTTCATTTACTTCAGGAAATGCAGTAGCAGCACTTTGCAATATATTGAGAACTTTTCGCATATCACCTTGAGCCAAATCAATCAGTGCTTTTTTACCATCTTCTGTTACTTTAACACTGTGAATCAACATAAATAATTGTTAAATAATAAAAATAATTATTAATACGAGAAAAAAACATTTCTGAAATATCATACTTCTCTTGTTCAATGACATATTCAAGTCTAGGCATGATTTGTTTAAAATCAAGTGGACCGAATCGAAATCGTGTACATCGAGACTGTAGTGCAGGGATAATTTTACTTAAATAATTACCAATTAAGCAAAAACGAACATTGTCTGTAAACTTCTCTATAACTAAACAGTAAATTTACTATAAACACAATATTTATAAAACATTTTTAATGGGACTATAGTTATATTACTTCTTCTTAATGCATTTTGAGCATCATTGGTCATAGCATCGGCTTCGTCTAAAATGATCAATTTAAAACCAGACTTAAAAATTGTTCTTGTTGATGCAAAATTCATAATTTGTCCTCTAACAACACCTATACCTCTGTCATCTGATGCATTCAACTCGAGTACCTAAAATGTTTAATACATAAATACATGTATTTATAATGTAAAAGAACCAAATATTTTAATCAGACTTTCATATTATGAGAAATAAGAACTGATCGAAATTTAATCAATTAATTGAACATTATTTTATCTTTTACATTTATACAATTTTGAAAGCAGCAGTTAAAAAATGTTGAATTATTTAAATACTGTCCTTGTCCATAGTTAATAATTTCACATCATATCAGAATTTGCTGTCCCTGTCTATCCAATAAGTATAGGACAAGTATGGATTAACTTTTTGAATCTTGAATTAGGTACTCAAGTTATATTAGGCCTAGAGAAATGTTTGACCCCTTATATTAAAGATAATTTCATAAGGCTTCGTATGGTACTTAGTAAGCTGTTAAAATATGCTTAGTGAAAATTTTGTATAAAAAAAAATATATATATGTTTTGCAGTGTTATAAGTTTTATATCCTGAAATGTATAGAGTGGAATCTCAATTAGATCAGGATATATAACAAAAACTTTAAATTTATTTTTTACATTACATAACTAATAATGGATTACAATTCTTATTTTAGTATAAATTACACAAGTATTTTATTTTAAAATCTTTATATATATATATATATCATACTATAACATAAACAAATATGAAAACTAAAAAGAAAACAGATGGGTTGAACTTTTTACCTGGTAAAATTAATAAAAGTTTTTTTTTGCGTTCAGAGTTGCAGTTATGTTAAAATAGTAACCTCTTACTTTTTAAATTTAAGAGATAATTTATTAATTTATTTGTTTCCGAGTCTGTACATCGATAAACTTTTCCTGTAATATCAGTAAATTGAGTATATTTAAATAATGGAGAAGGCTAAGAAGTGATATCATTTTATCATCACTATTTCATGTTACCCAAATAAAAAAAAACCGTCAGGGGCGTTCGCATCAGCGGCCACTTTTCATTCTCCCAATTATATGTGTTTATATTTCATTCTTTGGTAGTTTTTTTCCCTGTAATATTACTAGAAATATATTTAAAACGACCTAAAAAAATAAATAATGCCACAAAAATTTCAAAAAATGCCTCCAGAAATATTTTTTGATAGAACAGCATGTATTTGAAACACATTTGTATCTTAGAAAACATTGTGTCAATCATTCTAGAAAAAAAGGGCAAATGCATCGAAATCCAAATTTTACCAATAAGTAACAACAAAAAAGTGATTTAAAATTTGAATTATTGTGTTTAGGTTAAATGTAGAGATTAAACACAAATTAGAAAATTTAAAGGGCGGAATATTTTTAAGGACATTTTGTGTACTTTTTGTAAAATATCATCTAACAAAAAAGTTTTAACTTAAAAAGCTGTTACTTCTTTGACAAACAGTCTTACAAGATGCCCTCCAATATATTCCTTTTTTTTTTTATTTCATAATAAGTATTTAATATTTAAATTTAATCATTTTAATCTAATTGCCACAAATCAAAATTAAAGTAGCATTTATCCTATATTGATTGTTAGATAGACAGAACCACAGAGGTTGCAAATGTGAATGCGACGGACGGTTCTCTTGAAAATATTGTAGTTCAGAGTTAAATAAATAGTAGAGAACCAATTAATAAACTATATAAAACTAAAACAATAATTTAATAATTATTTTTAAATGTTGCAATTTTTAGAAAGAAATACAACATAAAATGACTCTAAAAAAATTAAAATACAATAAGAGATTCAATTAGTCATTACTGAAAATAATTGTGTAAATATTATATAGTAAAATTTTTACGAAATATTAAAACAAATTAAAATAAAGAATTATCTCAATTTTAAAAGGAACATACAAATCAAAAATATGTCTTCAACTATTAATATAGTATTGATTGAGTCTAAAATAAAGATTTTTATAATTATTATTTAACTACAAGTACATGAAATATACATACATATGATGTCATAATTTTCCCCCTACTAGGAATCCTGTATACTATAGCATGTAAATAATTATAATAACTAAGCAATCTTTAAATGTTTGTAGAACATGATAGAACCAGTAATATTTGATTTAATTTAATTTAATTTGAACTACATAAAAATTTTTAAAGTTCACAAATTTATCTTTAATTTAATACCAATACACAATAAATATATTTATACAATTAGGTTTAAAATATACTAAAATGTACTTACTTAGTTTTTAGATTTATTTTTAATCTAAAACTAAACAAAAAATAATATATAATTATCTATTAACTGTTTAATTATCAAATGTTTATTATTATTTTATCATAACTATGTCTGGGTATTTAAGGTTCAATATTGATCAATCTTAATGATTACTGGTAAACTAGTATAAACCAATTAAACTTCTTACATTACTTTCTTTACATTTACTTCTTGCATTTCTCATTCTAAAAATATACAATACAAGACTTAAAAGACTATTAATAAACATAAAAATATTATGAAAAAATAAATGTTCTTCATATACCTATTTAGTTATTAGTTATTGCTTACTGTTAATACCATATTGTCATATGAGTTAATCACAATACAAGTGATTTTTAGTATGAGGGACATGCATTTAACCACTTGGTTCAACCAAGTAATACAGAAACTGTCATTTAGATAAATTATCTTTAGTAAATTAGTTTTGTATCGAATAATTTATACTCAATTTAATAATAGAAAAAATAATAATAATTATTTTATACACTTTGTAGACAAGTTACATACATTTGAAGTTGTATATATCATTTCAACATTTCTAATGAATAAAGTTAACTTATTTTTCCATATTTAAATACCCCCTATTAACAGTTTATGCTCTTTCAATAAAACACTGTCAAATTAAAACAGTAAAATATTCTAACTTTTTAAACTATTTTTTTTTTTCTGAATTACGAGAAAATAACCAATTTTTTGTTTTTCTTATTTTAGTTATTGTTTATTATTTATTTTGTTTATTTTATTAAAAATAATATTTCCAAAATACTAACATGATCACATGTTTGACCATAAAATGGGTACCTAAACGTGTAACAATTGGATCAAGTCTTCTAGTTAAAAAGTTATTAATAGAAGAAAAATAAATAATAAATAATAATACACACTATTTTGTATTTTATTTATATACATAACTATAATCTATATATATCACAGCTATCTCACTGCTTAGAATCTTATTGTCAACCGAATCATATAAATTGATTATTACAGGTATGCCTAAATTAGGTTAAGATATTAAATTGAAGGTAAATTTATAAACTTTAATAATGTTTTAACTTAATGTTAAAATCATTACCTAATTCAACATTATAAGTACTATAAGAGCTTAAATATTGCGAGTCGTGGCATTTACATTCTATGCCCTATGGTAAGGAAGTACACAATGGTGGCAAAATTATGACGTCACGCATATATTTTAAACGTGTACAATTAGCTAAATAAGTCTTATATATTTTTTAATAGTATTGACTGTATACCTATATATATATTAGAGGTGGGTCGAACTCAAAATTTAGGTGTTGAACCAAACTTTTAGTTTGTATGTCAAATCCGAGCCCAAAATTTTAGTTTGATGTCGAACCCGAACAGAATTTTTAGTTTGATGTCAAAATTCAAACTTCAAGAGTTCAATTCGCTTTTTCGAACTTCGAACTGTTTGACCCACCTCCAATATATATTGAACCAGAACGATTTTACAAACTACAACTAATATGAATCTATAAATGTATATATTTTAACAGCTCGATACGATATATATATATATATATTGTATCGATAAATATATATGTTATACATACCATTGAACGAAACTGTGCTGGAGTATACAACTGTTTGGCACATGCTAATATTGTACTGGTTTTTCCAGTTCCGGGAGGTCCATAAAATAATAGATGAGGTAACTGATCTTGTTTAATATATTTACTGACTATAAGTTTATAAATAATGAATTATTATTAATTTATTAGTTATTTTTGTAATGTTTATTTTTCTATACTTGTTTGAATGATGTCTTCGTGTGAAATTAAATCATCCAAAGTGTTTGGTCGGTATTTTTCTACCCTGAGATTTTATAATATTATAATGAATACCAAAATAAAATATTATAACAAATATAGGTAAGTAAATTAATATGCAAGATATATATGTAGCTTACCAAGGTAGATTCGCTTTGGTTTTCATCATTATGACCACGACGTTGAAGCAATATTATAATATTTAGAAGTATTTTACAAAATTATAAACTGTTTATAAATCGGCAATTTACAAGCTACGTAGGTACAGTATTTAGCTGAATTCAAAGTGGTTTTAAATGTAGATGCATACGATCTGTGTGTAACACTGAACACCCAAGTATGAAAATAGTAACTACTAATGTAATAGGTAATTTAATATTTATTGAAGCAGACGTTTATTAATTTTAATTTTAAAATTTAAATCGTAACACTTTTATTTAAAATTTTAATATTGTTTTGACTCTTTGTTATTTATTTGTAAAATGTAATTTTAGGTTAAGTGATTATATTTTGGCGCCAATTGAATACTCCATGATAACCACATGATAACACAGTGATAATGAATGATCAATTATATTAGGATAAGTTATTTCAAATATTATAGCGGGAATGCAGGATAGTCAAATCTAAAAATGTCAGGTCTGGCTCAAGGTATAGGAGAGCTAACCAGCTAAGTACTAGCTACTAACCTAGAGTGACCCTTTCATCGGGGAGTCATTTTTTTTTTAAATGATTGTGATCTTTATTAATGTATTATTAGTGTACCTAATATATAATTTTTATTTTAAAAACGGCAAAATCTGATAATTTGCCTAGAAATATATTTTTGATTTATCTGGCACTGGACATAGTCCGTGTCTAAAAGTAAAGAAAATTTTAAATAATAATTGATATTTTGTGATATGGTCGTGGTACTTAATAGGTAGTTCATGGCTAAATAGATAAGATAAGTAGGTTTGATTTTTGAAGAAGTATAGAAGTATTTTCGTAGTATATATTAGAAAAAAAGTCGATGGTCTTTTTTTTTTTTATTTGCTTATTTACGTTTTTAAAAAGTAATTTCGTAACATTAGAATGTGAAAAATGGCCCGGTGAAATGTTGAAATTGGCCTGCACACCCGAAAAAAAAAACTGAAATGACGCCCCAGATTTGTTATAGATCATATGATCTAATAAATTAGCTATTCAAATCTTTATATGAATAATATTTTTTACCAACTTCAGCCACTTATCCTGTATATGGACGACTTTTTTGTAATTCAAAGTATCGACACAGAATAACAAAATTAATATGTGATATCAAATCAATAATAAAATTAAAATTAAATTTTCGTTCGGGTTATGTTAGCTTTTAAAAATATATTTTAGATTTTGGACGAGGCGAGGAATGGAAAATGATGTTCTGTCTAAATAGTAAATATAATATAATATTACCATTTTTATAGTTCTGTAAACCACTTTTTGACCAAACTATATTCAATATTGGTCCAATATCTCTTCAAATATACACTTTTCTGAAAACAAATTTTGTCTAATTTATACTTTAAAGATGTTATTTTTGATGCGTAAGAAAAAAACAAGTTCTGAAAGCCCGCACTGTCTGTGACTTATGAGTGCTAAATTCCCTCGGGCTCTAAACGATTTTTAAACAATAATATAGCTTTATACATAATTCCATAGACAATTTTAAAATGAATCTGTTTAATAATTTTAATCGACTATATACTTACCACAGTAAAGGATTGTAAAGACAGCCAGACGTTAGGAAAAACACAATGAGCCGTTGTCAATCGGTTGTCAAATAATAATGGCCCTTATAAATTGAGTTTTATGTTATTAAAAACATTATAAAATAAAATTAATAATATCCATATAGCAGGTACCCAAATTAACAATGTCTATATCGTAACTATATGTATAGGTACCTACTGTACAGTAACTACGAACAGACCATAATATACAAATATATAAATATCTATATGTTTATAAGACAGACACAATAACTGAGATATTAAGTGCCTAAATAACTCTAAATTTATGTTTAGAAATCTAAAACTGGCAAAAAATACACACGTTTGTCAACTATGATTATATAGGTAAGTATATACATATAGTTATTATTTCCTCTTATATATCTGGTCAGCATAAATAATTAAATAAATATAAAATAATAGGTATAGTTTTAGAAACTTCAAATTTTCAATTTCGTTTCTTACATTATATAGGTAAGTAATATTATATATGCACCGCATCTATATTCTCCACTCTGCAATGTCGTTTTATACCGAAATAATTATATATCATTATATTGAATCATCAATAATGATTTATCATTATTTGGAAAAAGTATGTACCTACTATATTGTTGACTAGAAAAAAATGTATCTACGGATACAAGATACAATATTGTATCTTTGATATTTTACGTATCAATGATACATGTATCAGCTGTGATACTGCCCAACCCGCAATAACCTTTAAAAATAATAACCTTTTTATATAGGTACATAAAATGACAATTTATAATTAATTTGTAAAATGTATTTTATTTATTTAAATTTTCGTATTTTAGAAAATATTCCGTGCCTTTAATTTAATTTGTGATGATGGCTGTCTCAACATATTTTTGATATACATAATTAGAAAACGAAAATAAACAATATATTATTTAAGAAAAGTTAATCAAGTACCTACCTATTATTAAGATAATTTGTCCATTTGGATGTTGCGAATTATTAATTAAATAATTTAAAAAAAAAAAAAAAATTAAAACGGTGATGTGCCCATCGATTAATATATTATATACTATTTCAGTCCCGGATCGGAAGTGTTCAAAACACGTTCTTTGTTTAATTTACAGTTAGTTTTATGTCATATTTTTAATGTGTTTTAGGTTAAACAGTAGTTACACTCAGGGGCGCCCGCAGAAAAGTATCTCAGTGGGTGCAAAATTAATTTTACATTAAACATTTACATAATTACATATTTACATTCAGTGGTGGAATTGAAAAAAAAATAAGGACGGACTCTGAGCTTAGTTAAAAAATCAACGTTCCGGGACATATTAAAGAAAAAGTAAGCCATGGAGGACTTCGTCCCCCACACCCCCTATCCAAATTTTCTTAACCGGGGGACATTGTTAAAAACATTTTAGATTATTATATAACATGAATAGAATAGAAAAATCCAAAAAATTTTTTACATCATTGTTGGGTTACATATTTTTAAGATAGCATAGTTTAAGAATTCCTCTTTCAAAATAATTGAACACTTTTCCTTTTAAATGAATAATCCAGGAAGTTGTAGATGTAAACCGAAATGAAGTTTATCGGTGTCGCATTGATTTCGCTATCCTTTTAGGCTTTAGCCATTCACGGATAATATGAAGATTATTTATTACCTATATGATACCAATATGATTTAATAAGATCAACTATTCAACATTTTATATCATGTTTTTTATCCAAAACTTATTATGTGATAAGGACTAAAAACATTCATTTTCGTAATTTCACAATTTTTCCAAAAAATAATTATAATTTTTAAAAATTTTAAATAAAAATTTAAACAAACACTGCATTCCTTGCTTTCCTTGATAAATAA